>JADRCD010231699.1:16174-35844 GCA_019843815.1 Montemys delectorum | reverse complement strand
AACCACAAGAAACTTAAGAAGAAGGAAGACCAAAATGTGGACATTTCATTCCTTCTTAAAAAGGGGAACCAAACACACACAGAAAGAGTGGCAGAGATTAACTATGGAGCAGAGACTGAAGGATGGACAAGCATATAGCTATCTCCTGAGAGGCTCTTACAATACCTGACTAATACAGAGGTAGAGGCTCACAGCCATTCATTGAACTGAGTACACTGTCCCCAATGAAGGAGTTAGAGAAAGGTTCTATGGAGCTGAAGGGTTTGCAGCCCCTTAGGACAAACAACAATTACTAACTAGTACCCTCAGAGCTCCCAGGGACCCAACCACCAATCAAGGACTATACAGGGTGGGACTGAATGTTCTGGCAGCATGTGTATAGTAGAGGACTGCAAATTTGATCATCAGTAGGAGGAAAGGACCTAGGCCTTGTGAAGGTTTTGTGCCCCAGTGTAGGGGAATGCCAGGGCCAATAAGTGGGAGAGGGTGGGGTGGCAGGCATGGGGAGGGGGGAAGCAAAAGAAGTTTGTTCTTGTTGTTTTTGTTTGTTTGTTTGTTTGTTTTTTGGAGGGGAACCTGGGAAAGGGAAAATTTACATGTAAATAAAGAAATTATCTATCACAAAAAAAAAACAAACAAAAAAAAACATGGTCATATAGCCATGAAAAAAAAAAAAAAAGGAAAAAAAAACTCAGTAATAAAAACACACACAGAATACAGAACAACTTAATAGAAAGAGGAGGCAAGAAGAGGATGGCTGAAAGCTAAGACCTTTGTTATCTGTTGAGTTCAAGCCCACACCCAAACAACCAAACTCATGGATACCCCCTAACATTTCCCACTTCTTTCTCAGCCTTCAGGTCTGATGGTGCAGGTACCCTGAAGACTCAGGTGTTTTGAGCAGAGCATATGCCTGTCTCTTCTCAATTCTAGTTTGATTTCCACCGCATATGACTGAGGAGCCAGCATAATTAATATTGTCCCTCAAACAACCACTTGGATAGCTTGATACTCACCCCTGCAATGTGAGGAGCAGAAGAGCAAGGGCTTGACTCGTACACATCTGGACAGGCAAGAGTCAGGATGCTGTCACGAGGACACTGTCACCAGCTGGCACTTCGGACCACAGACAGATGATGAGATGGGAAGTCACTGATACTACTGCACGAGCTTCCTTGAAGCCAGACCTGAAGTTTTGGAAGGGGCTGGACCTGAGATCCACATGTGGGGGAGCAATTATCAACATTTGTGCCAGCAGAGATTGCAGTCAACAGTAACAGGAAAAACTGGACTCTTTCCATGCCTCAGCACATACTTGGAGCTACTCCTGCTCAGTGTGAGCATATGCTGAGGTTGACCAGTTGCCAATGGAAGGATGAGTCAAACTGGGGTTGCACAGGAAAATGGCAGTTGTGTCAAGACGGCCTTAGAGATTGTAAACACTGAATCAGGCGTTTTAACATACATATTTGAAGCTGGGCAGTGGTGGATCATGCCTTTAATCCCAGCACTTGGGAGGCAGAGGCAGATGGATTTCTGAGTTTGAGGCCAGCCTGGTCTACAGAGTGAGTTCAGGACAGCCCAGGATATACAGAGAAACACTGTCTCAAACCCCATCCCACCCCAAAAAAAGATACACATTTGATGTCCTATTTTTCCACCTGTTAGTAGGCTTAAAAAACAAAAGCAAAAGACAAAACAAAACAAAACAAAAAAACAAATCTAGAATGTGTTAGCACAACCTTGAATGACAAGACAAAGTGGAGTTTTGGAGATCAGATGGCAAAATCCCAAGAACATCATTAAATCGAAACAGGCTTTGTCTTACCCAAGACGTTCTCTGCGATGAACTTCCACTATAGCAACAGTGTTCCCTGGAGGCTTGTTGTGGGGATAAATAATCCTTGGGCAAAGGTCACATATTTTTGGTCTTCAGGTATTCCTAGGGTCATAAAACTTTTTTAAGGGTCTGGAGAGATGATTCAGAGGTAAAGATCTTTGGCTAGTCTTACAGAGAATTAGGGTTCATCTTCAGCAGCTACAGGACAACTTATAGTCATCTTTAACTCTAGTTCATAGGGATCTGACACCCTCTCTTAGATTCTGTGGGCATTGCATGCGTGTGTGGCAACAGACATACATGCACGTAAAGCACCCACGTACACAGAACAATAAGATAAAACAAATTTAAAGCCTCCTACGTATACTTACACATTCTCAATAAACAAATCTTATCTCCGTGTCCACAAACTCCTTCAAGGACGAGCTATACAGATATTGTCATCTGCCTGGATATCTGTAGTACACTGTGTTAGCCCAGAGGTTTGGGGACAAAGGTCGAAGATGGTGTAGACTCACTCTTCTCTGCTGACCGGAAGCTTGGGCTTATAAAAGCCTGTGCAGAACATTGGACAAAGCCAGCTCCTAGTTCTGAATTCCAAAGCGACCACCACACCTAAGACCACCCTACAGGGCCCCAAACTCACTGAATAAGGCTATAACCTCAAGTACCTCACCACCACACCACTGCTCCCTCCTCCTCCCCTTTAAGAACCCCCTACCCTAGCCCAGATTTTCTCCTCCTGTGAGATCAGAAAAGCCACTGAGAGCTGCCCCCAGTAAGCCTGCCTTTATACTTCCAATTTGGCTCAATTTGGTTTATTGCATTGGTGGAGAAGCCTTCCACAGTTCATAAATGAGTAAATAAATGATCATGGGGAGGGGGCTGGTGAGATGGCTCAGCAGGTAAGAGCACTGACTGCTCTTTTGGAGGTCCTGAGTTCAAATCCCAGCAACTACATGGTGGCTCACAACCATCCATAATGAGATCTGACGCCCTCTTCTGGTGTGTCTAAACACAGCTACAGTGTATTTATATATAATAAATAAATCTTTAAAAAAATAAAATAAATGATCATCTGGCTATAGTCAATTTGGTTGTGTGCTTTACTCAATACTCAGCAATTATATTTTAGTGATATAGCAGTTGTTACTGTAAATTTATTAATGGAAAGGAGACTCAATGCAGAGGATGATTTTATGATATCTCTATAGTATATGAAGTATAATAATTGCCTAATCACATGTTCTTGATGCTAATCACATCAAGCTACGAGAATGAAACAGAGCTGGTGGGAACAAGGAAGGGAATTAAAGAACCAAAATAAAATAAGTTCAAGTCCCCAAGATAAGCTGTAATGTAACCATAGCAGCAGGGTACCATGTCGACGGTGGCTAGGTGTATGTGTCCCTGTTACATCACTTAACACTCAGCCCTGTGATGCAGGTACCATAATGTCTCAGAAAGGCTGAACACATGTGAGTTGTATGCTTAGTGAGTGAATGAGCCATGATTTGAATGTCTGATTCCTGAACCCCAGGTCCTGACTCCACCTGGAGACTACCTCCTGGGTCTATGTTGGCTTTTTATTGCAAGTTAGACCGATTTCTAAAGTGAAAGGATTCAAGAGTGAACATATGTGGAGACAATGACAGAATTAAATATACAAATATTAACAATGCTTCTTCCCCAGTCTAGAGAAGCCACTAAGAAAACATTTTAATTTCTTTCAAAGAGTGGTCTCTGAGTGCCCATCCCTTCAAGGACCGGATGAGGCCAGCACATGTAAGCATTAATCCAGTCCCTCACCCTGTCCATCTTTGGCTTCTTCTAAAGTGCAGGAAGTTGTGACTGTGTTAGAGAAATAAAGCATTTTGGACCAGACACTCATTAAACTTAGCCTGTGAAGAACACACAACCCAAATGCAGAATACATGAGGTAGAGCAAGGAACCCTAGAACAGATGAAAGAGATTCCAAATGTCAGCCACAGCCCCCAGGGGGAGAACTTCAGAATGCTTCTACACTGGGAGCTCTAGAAACCCAGAAATCAGATCATTTCTGTACAAAAGAATGTTGGGGCCAGAGAGATACCTCAGTTAAAAGTGCTAGGCTGCTCTTTCAGAGGACCCAGGTATGATTCCAGCATCCACATGGTGGCTCACAACCATTTGTAACTCTAGTCCAAGGGATCAGATGCTCTCTCCTAATCTTTGCAGGCACCAGGCATACTCAGACATGTAAGGCCACAGAGGAGTACTACTTACTGGCTTCGTCCTTATGACTTGCTCATCCTACTTTCTAATACACCCCAGGACCACTTGCCAGAAGCGACACCACCCATAGTGGTCTGGGCCCTGCCACATCAATCACTATTTTTTTTTTAAGTGTTCTGCAGACTTACCTATAGGACAATCCTATGGAGACATTTTCTTAATTGGGAATCTCTCTTCCCAAACAACTTTAGTTTGTGTCACACTGACAAAAAGTTAACCAATGAAGTGAACAACCAGGACCGTCTGTAATTCCAGTTCTAGGATGTCTAACCTCTTCTTTTAGGCTTTGCAGGAAACTGCACTCCAGGGTACTCATCTAAACATGGTTTTTTGAAAAGGTACCAAAAGTGATGGTATGTAGTGACAATTTTTGTGTTTTGTTCTTTAAAAAAACACACACACACACAGCAATATTATAATAATATGTTTTCATCTTAATCCCAGGAGTGGGATATGGAACTGCTTCAGATTGTCCATAACTGCTGACTATGATTTGGTCAGGATGCTCTGGTCGGGATGTGATTTTGCCAGTAGCAGATAGTTTATGTGATTGTGTGATGTTTGAAACTCTGGGGACCTTTCAGGGAGTATATAAAACTAGGGCCCTGAAAGGCAGAGTGGCTTGTTGGTTGGTTGCTGTTGGTTGTTATTGGCAGCAGTTTGTTAGGTATACAAAGAAGAAACAAGAAGAAGAAATTAGATATCCTGATGGTGAAGATCAAACTTGCCCCAAGGAACTTAATACCCCTAATCAGCAGGAAGTAGTCCAACAATAACATCATCCCATTTCCTCTATCCCTTTTTCTCTTCTATCCAGTGTTAGGGGTTAAAAGGGTGGAGAAGGGTGAAAAAGTAATAAGAACCCACAAAGTCCAAAAGGTCAGCTACCATTGTAAATGTTAAAACAAAGCCAAACAAAACTATTTTCAAGCTCTGTACATGTGATGGGTCACAGAAAATGCTACCTCTCTATATGACACATTGGTGTACTGTTTACCAGGATTAGATAAAAGTACAGAGGCAGGAGAGTCTCTGTGACCAAAACTGCTCAAGACCCTCAAGGACAGGTGTCTTTCCTCAGACATAACCTTCCACAGAAGGTCACCCTGAACCTGGACCTGCAGGCCTGGCTGAGTTGCCATTAGGTATGTCTGCATGTCCATTCAGTCCTTGTCAAGTCTATGAATAAGGACACAGTGTTCTGGGTTCCTGGCTCTGAAGATCTCTGTTTCTGAGGGCTCTGATGTCATATAAAACTTCGGTTTAGTAAATGTGCAATGCTTCTCTCCTGCCCATCTTCATCATAAATCTTACAGCAATCAGAACAAGAGGTTTACCTTTACTCCTCCATGTATTTTAAGACATGAATTATAAAAAAATGCATTCCTTAAAAGCTGAAAGGGGCTCATCATGGAATGACAGGGGAAGCGTGAGGTCAGAGCAAGGTATATGGGGTACTTCTGAACTTTGTTCAAGTCTGAAAGTTAAACAGCCGTGAGTTCAAGAGTTTTAAGAATCTCAGTGTCATAACACACAGAAATAATAGAAAGATACATGGTCAAGAAACAGAGGAAGTGTTTGTAGTAAAAAGTATGTAGTTTATATTAAAGCAGGGACATCACAAGACGTTAACTGTTTAAAAGCTTGGATGGAGGAACAGTGCAGAGATGCCAATGATAAGACAGGGCATCGATGTGAAGAGAACATAGCTAAGACAGACAGAGCCACACTGCATTCTGGAGGGCACAGTTCGATCTAGTAAGCAAGAAATTCTTAATATATTGAGTATATCATGCTATTCATTATATCTTCAATATATTGTATAAAGTGAAAAATACTACAGATCAGAGGAGAGATCAGGAAAATAATCATAAACTGAAGGAAAACAAGAGATTAGGAGTGCCTGTGTATTAGCTAAAACTGCAGAAATGATTAAAAAAATAATGTTTTCCTATCAAATAAGGGAAATAAAACACTGCCAGGCCTAGTGTGGAGAAAAATTAAAGATGAGGAGGCACAAGTGCACACAGTTAGGAACAATAAAGAAAACTGAGACAGGAAATTAGGATGGCTGTTAACAGCTGTTTCCAACGCTCCACAAAAACAAACTTGGAGACACAGACGAGGGCAGTGTTTCCTCTGAAACACGTACGTTTTAAGATATGTAAAGAATTCAGATGCTTAAACAGGACACAAATGAGGAGACAAGGATTTGAGAAAGCGCTGGGGGTACCAGCATCTGCTTGAAAACTACTCAGCACCAGATCAGATCCTATCAAACCTCCTACCTACCTATCTATCTATCTATCTATCTATCTATCTATCTATCTATCTATCTATATTGGGTTTCTGTCTTCAAAATGGAAAGTCCTGTTGCCAAGCCCCATCTACCTAAAAACTATACTGAAAATCTGGATGAGAAACAGAAAAAAAAAGCAAGAACGAACCAAAACAAAACGTCACTTTAAAACATGGGGGGAGGGGCAGGAAGTGGGGAAGATGAAGGTCCCCAGGACATGAGGTCCAGCCAATCAGAAAACAAAGAAACAAACAAAAAGACCCAAACCCCACTAACTCTAGCTAGCCCAATAGTTTCTTCTGATATCTCCTTCAGGATTTTTTGGCTCTGTGAATAGCAGGTAATGCATCAAATAAGCTACGCTGCAATGCAGAAAAGCTATGCAAAGAATTAAGTCCCCAGAGGAAAAAGAGGTAAACAGGTCTCAACACTTCTAGATCGGAAGTGTGCTCTGAACAGCTGGATGTGCTTGCCATTCTGTGGACTGTTGCTCCCAGAGGCCCAAGCACAGTGGCATGCAGCGGCTAAAAGGGCAGTTTCTAATCAAAACTGCCTTGCTGTAAATTCCTAAGGTCGAAAGATTTCTCCGAAATGCTCAGGACAGAAAGAAAATGTCATAAAACAATCCCCTGGGAGGATCCTAGATTCTGTTGCTACAGAAATGTTAACCATTCATCTCCATTGTTCTGTTTGGCTTCCCTACTATTGTTTCAGTCGGAAGAAGAATGTCTTTCCTTATAAAATAAAATAAACACGGAGAGAACTGGAGAGACAGCTCAGTGGACAAAAGCACTTGCTGTACTTGCAAAAGATCCATGTTTGGTTTCCAGCACCCATGTCAGGTGGCTCACAACACCTGTAACTCTAGCTCCAAGGGATCTGACACCCTCTCCTGGCCTCTGTGGGCACTGCACAGGTGTGCAGAAATCCCCATTCAGACACATAACACACTCTTTACAAATAAAGCAAAATCTTTTAAAAAAATAGTTTTTTTTTTAAAAAAAATGATCAAACCCACAGGAAAAGAAGTCATTCTGTTTTTTAATGAGATGATGAGGAACAGTCGGACACACAGCTGCATCTCCGTGGGACATTGGTGCGAGCTTTCACCCCACAGGCATGAGTGCACTCACAAAATTCATTGTTTTGTTTTGTTTTAGTGTGCCCAGCCTCGCAAAGGAAATGTGGAACCACCACTACCCCCAGCCTTAGAGCATCTTCTGCACTATAGGAAACATTTTGCCTTTCATCAATCCTTTATCCTTATTTGTCCCGTCCCCAGCCCCGCACAATGACTACCCGACTCTTGTGTGTACAGTTCTCCTGTTCTCTACCTCACTAAAAATAGTATCTAGCTTACAGTAGGCAGGCTTCTGTGATTAACTCTTTTCATCTAGCATCACGTGTTCAAGCTTCACCCATTTGGCAGCATGTACTTATATATTACACCCTTTTACAAATAAAACATGTCCTATGCTGTGAGGAGTCTATATTTCACCATTTATTTTTCAGTGATCATTGGGGTTGCTTCCATTCCGGAGCTGTTATAACATCCTTGTGTAAGTTTCGATACAGATTTTGAGTTTGTTTCTCTTGGGATTATAGGAGGACAGGGCCTGCTAGGACAAACAGTAACCTTAATCCTCTGAGGAACTGCAAGTACATTCTCGAAGTAGGCACACTGTTTAATCACCCAGTAGTAGCCTGTGAGGGTTCCAGTTCTCCTGCATCCTCACCCAAGTGTGTGGTTAGAGTTTAGATTTTAACTAGCCTGGTAAAGGAACATCCTACTACCCCAGCTTTTCCTCATGACTAAAGCTATTCCTGTGCTTCGGGGCCAATTCTGTATCGTCCCACAAATATTTAATCAAGGATTATTGTTGGTTTTTTTTTTTCTGCTAGAGGGAGGAGAAATTGAGACAGGATCTAGCTATGTAGCCCAGGATGGCATCAAACTGGGAGCAGTTCTCCTGCCTCAGCCTCCCTAGGGCCTGTGATTAGAGGTGTGAACAGGTCTTTTGACAATTTTTTTTAATTTAGTTTTATTTTTTAAATCGAATTGTAGGAGTTCGCTATATAATCTAGGTACAGGTCCCTTGTCTGATACATGATTTGAAAATATTATTTATTAATTTTCACTATGTGTCTTTTGAACCACAGAAGGTTTTTTTAAAGAGTTGATAAAATCCGTTTTGTTTTCACCTTTTTCCACTATTTGTGTCAAATACATAAGAATCTCTGCCAAATTCAAGGTCCCATATTTTCTTCTGAAAGTCCTACACATTTAGGTAAACCTCCTGTTTAGGTTGTTGACCCACTTCAAATTATTTTTTGTGTATGATTTTGCACAGAGGCCCAGATACCTATTATTATAATGATTAGTGTTGTTGGGATTTTCAAGATGGGGGTCTCATTATGTAGCTCAGGCTGGCTTCAGACAATGCTTCTGGGCCCCTTGTGTGCTAGGACTCTAGGCGTGGATAACCAGACCTGAGCCAACAAACATCAATGTGTTGCTCGGTTTCTGGCCTGTCAGCACCTCATTCTCTTGCTTGCCACTGTTTTAGAGTGAGTTTTGAAATCAGGACGTTTGAATCTTAGTACTTTGTTTTAGGCTATCCTGTGGACCTTGTCATTCATTATGAGTTATAATCAGCTTGCTAGTGGTCTAGTTTCCTTTCTATTGATGTAATAAAACAACTGCGAGCAAAAACAACTTAGAGGACAAAAGAGTTGGTTTCCATCCACAGGATACACGCTGCGTCACTGAGGGAAGTCAGAACCTGAGGCCAGCCTGCTTGCTATTCCACAGGGCATCACCTCCCTACAAGGCACTAACCGCCAAGGAAGTACAGCAGAAACCATGATGCTTCACATAGGTCATACAGAGCTAGATGCAGCTCAGAACCACCGGCTCAGGGAATGGTATCACCCATAGTGGGCTGGGCCCGTCTATATCAAATAGCAATCCAAACAGTCCACCCCACCTGGGCAGTTCTCAGTAAAAACACCCTTCTCATGGTATTCTAGGCTGTGTTAACAGTTAAAGCTAAATATCAGCTGATAATGGAGGAATTATTTTTGTCTTACGGATTCCAGCATGTCCCCCCTGTCCTTGTTGGGCTGTATTACAGAGCACTATGTTTGGGGATCTTTTCTGTTGAACATACTTAGTTTGTTCAGCTTCCTGAAGGTTTGGAATTTATTGATTGAACAGCTAGAAAAATATTTTATTAGAATTATATTTGCAAAAACCATAGTGTCTATTTGGTTCTTTTTCATAATTTCAGTCTCTGAATTTATAGTCTTTACTAAATGCAGTGTTACCATAATCCCTTCCTTTCTCAATTATGTTTAACTTTTATTCTGTACCACCTTCATGATGGCCCCTTAGAAGTCATATGTGTGTATATTCACGTGTGTGTGTGTGCATTGATGCGTGTCTGTGTATGCATGTGTGTGTATGCATATATGTGTGTGTGTGTATGCATGTGTGTGTGATGTGTGCATGTGTGTATTCTCTTAGATAGAATGGACAGCCCTTGTCTGAAGTTTCACGTAATGTAATTTCAGCTACTTGTTGTCGACAGCAGTCTAGAAATATTAAATGGAAAATTCTGGAAATGAAAATATCATGCATTTTTAGTTAGTTGCCACTCTGAGTTGTCTAATGAAATCTAACAGTTTATGGCTCTGTCTCTTCTGGGATACAAATTTGTCTTTTGTCCAGCCTATCCACTCTGTACATTCTACCCACCTGTAAGTCACTTGGAGTTACCCTCATTGTTGCTACATTCATCCTAGGGTCACAATACTTATTTCCAAATATCCTTACACGGTGGCCTGACTCTGTTTCATGCCCATTTACTGTGTCCAACCCTGTAGACATCACCATCACACACCGATAAGAAAAGCTGAATGCGGTACAAAATGATACAGAGCCTACAATTTATGCAACTTTTGTTGTAGTACATTACTATTGCTTAATCACATTATTATTAATGTCTTACTATACATAATTTACAATGTAAACTCTGTCATGGATATATATTTACAGGAGAGAACAGCGTAGTATAAGGAGTTAGGTAGTGTCTTCTAGTGCCCACTAGGGCTCTTGTGGCACTATTCCCCATAAGGATACTACTATACACAGATCAGCTTTATTTCCAAAGTGCATGAGCTGTACTCATTTCTCTTTTCACACCTCATAGTTTTTATGTGTGAGAAACTAGGTCTTTTTTTTTTATTATTATTATTATAGCAACAGTGAGTAGAGAGCCTACTCTCTCACCACTTAGAGTGTCTGGTTATTGTGTCCTTGTTTATTTAGTGACTGGCTGAATTATTTTGACAAGTCTATTACTTGTCTACTGTACTTTGAATATAAAATGTCATCATCCCCCAGTCCCCAAGCCTCATGTGTTGAAGCCTCAGTTCCCAGTTGGTGGCGCTATTGGAGGGTGCTTGGACCATATGGACACTAACTTCATCAATAGATTAGCCCACAGACGAGTCCACAGCTATCTGGACTACTAGGAAGTGAGGTCTGGTTACAATAGAAAGGGTCATGGGTGCTTTTAAAGGGTATATCTTGTCCCTTGTCTCCTATTTCTCCTTCTTTGCTTCCTGTGGCAAGAGGGTGAGGAGAGAAACTTATTATCAAGATTAATAAAAGAGAAGCCAGTTGTTAGAGAGAGATCGGACACCTTTTCTCACCTGTTTCATATAATACATGGAGCATACTCAAGAAAACTCACAGCATACAGACATGGGTGAGGAGGCAGGTGCTATGGAGGGATCCTACACAGCATCATGTAGCTTATAGCCTAGAACTTTTGGGCTTTTCCCTCAGTTCTCTGGGCCAGCTCCATTCTCAGGCATGTTCTCCCATTCTTAATCCACTACCTCTAGTCCTACTTCTAACCATGTGTCCCTGGTCCAGTTCTTTGCTGCCAGTCACACAAGCCTGGACACTTCAGCAGGTGCCCAGGACTCCAACCCATACCTGAAACCCTCTTGCACACACTATCCTGCCCTGATAATTCTTCCTCAGCAAAGGCTTGGACTAGTCACAATCAATCCAGCCAACCGTGAGCAGAAACCTCAGAAGCTGGGCCCAAATAAGCCAGTCTTTCAGTGACAGAAAGTTATCACCACAGTACTCCACCTCCAATGTTCTTCAGAGAGGCAGAGCTTGGGTGTGTCCATAGGCGCCTATGTTGACATTGGTTTGGGAGGATTCTCCTCTGTCCCTTACCACACCCAGTTGTCAAACTCTACTCATTACCAAATGAACCTTCTACTGTTTCCAACAATGTCCTGGGCTGTAAATTATTCTACAAAAAAAAAAAAAAAAAAAAAAAAAAAACCTCACCTAGATTCTGACTCCTTTGAAAGAATGCTTTGCATGGTTCAGACCCACAGCCCCCTCCCTGTATGTGTGTTTGGTTTTTCCTCACGAATCAGGGTGCCTGTGCTTACTTTGCATCTTCGATTATTCCCAAATGTCTTCACCATAACCTTCCTTTCCTTCACAGTCCCTTTGGACTTCAATTTCTTCACTCTGAGGCAAGTAGACATTTCCTCAGGGACAGTTTAAGAGCTGTTTGCTCCTCAGCCCAGTTTTCCTTCACCCTGGCGCTGTGGGAGCCAAGGCTCTGGCATTTGGAGTAAGAGCAGCAGCAAGCTTCCCTCAAACGTCTCCTCGTCATTGCTGAGTCAGGGGCCTTGAAGGCCAAACTCCTATATTAATGTCTTCAATGCGACGTCTTATTTACTTTCAGCAAAATCCCCATGACATGACCTGAGGCTATCCAGAGGCATTCCCGTCCACTGCTGTAGTTTTAATCTTAAACAGTCTTCTATGATCTTGAGCTAATTATGACAAAATGAAACAAACCCATGCTCTGTCTTCTTAAATTAACACCTTTAAGCCGAGAGGAGTGAGCTAGGATGTAACCAACTGAGCATGCTCAGAAATATGCCCACTGTTGCGGTGGTTTCGATTGTGTAGACTCCCAGCATAAAATCTCAACGCTTCACTTCTTGAGGGAAGGTGTTGCTTTGGAAACAGCTCCTAAGAAGTCATGAGGTAGGGAATCCATCATTCCCTGCCTCATGCATTGGTCATGCTCAGTTCAGCTTTTCTCTCACCAAAATGTGAACCCACTGCTTTCAGTTAGAGCTTCGTTCTTCCAAGGATCTGAGTGTTGTGAGAGGCAGGAGGCCCTGACTTCCTGATGGAAACAGGGCCAATACTGAGCAGGACCCAGTAATCATATAGCACAGAGTTCCTGTGCCTTCGTCTTCAAGGTGAACCTGCTTGAGGAAAAGAAGCCCTATCTCACACTGTATTAAGCTGGGGCTGGATCTCAGGAGTGGGTAAGAGGGTAAGATGAGAAATGCCAAGGACCAGCTCCCCAGGGAAGAAAGCTCTTTGGCTAGATGCTGGGAGGCGAAGTCCTGTGTTTGGCTCTTACAGTTTAGTGTTATCTCAGTCTCAGGGAACTGGGATAAGAGGGTACAAGAGAGCAATCTTGGTTTGAACAGTAGACTCTTCAACTTTCACCAAAATTTCTTGACTATCTTATGCAAAATTTTTTGCTATCTGCTTGGTACCATCTACAGAGTGCTGTTTTCTGGTTTGATCAAGGAGTGGTTTGGTGGAGATTCGTGGACTAGAAGCCAGTCTCTGCTCTTCCAAAGCTAAATGCTGAAGGTTTAGGAAAGAATAATTCTGCAAAATTACAGCCAGGTTACGTTCAGGGTGATCTCTGAGCAAGTAGTTAAGGATTTCTTGGTGGCTTGAGTGTGTCTCCCAGTGGTTCGGAGCCCCAGAACAGCAATGTTCAGAGTGGCAGAACCTTAGATGGTATAGCCTGGCAGAAGGCAATTGTGCCTCTGGAGGCATTACTATGTCAACCAACTAAATGCTGAACAAGATCGGTGGTCAGCCCTCAAGACAGTAGGCTGCCATAAAGTAAGGCTATGCTACATATTAACTCACCCCCTCCCAACCCCCCATGCAGCCTTTTGCCTTTATAACAGGATGTGGTGCCGCCGCAGGGCCCTGACCATAGACAACACAAATAGGCTTACCCAGTTTTTTGGGGGAGGGTGTTTGTTTTGGTTTTTCAAGACAGGGTTTCTCTGTGTAGCCCTGGCTACACTCTGGAACTGGAACTGTCCTGGAACTCACTCTGTAGACTAGGCTGGCCTCGAACTCAGAAATCCGCCTGTCTCTGCCTCCCAAGTGCTGGGAATGTGTGTAGAAATATTTTGGGTAATAATAAGAAGCAAGGCTCAGTTCCTATTAATAGGAACAGTAAATAAAGGTAGATGTAGTTATGTAGTAAAAGACTAAATCAGAGCTCATTAAAAGAAATGGAATGTGTTCCTTAGACATTAAGTGAGCTCCAATTCTTGTCAGGAAATGAAGTATAGAACGGTGTGGCTAGTCTGGCCACTTGGTGTCTACTTTATAGATATCCATGACCAACCTATTCTGAACATTTTTTTTTCTGGAATAAATCAAAAGCACATATCAGTTTAGAATCCTAGATTTATATGTATTGTATAATATACATGTATATTATAATTACTCACATGGGGAGAGTTGGGGGCCATTGTTAGCCTTCATCTTTCTATGTTTCCTACACCAATTAAAATAAAGCATTTTAATATTTTAAATTGTTTTTTTAAGGCAACTTTTATGGAATGAGAGTGTTTTCAGAGTACAAACTGTGGAGCCAAAGTGTGTCCTGGTTTTCTCAGTCACTCTCACACATCCCATGGCTGGCTGTGGAAATGTGGCTAAAGTCTGTGTCCGAAGCACAGGAACAGGTCACTAACATAGGCATCGCACAGGAACAGGTCTCTGCAGAGCTTCAGCTAGGACTGACAACTCTGCCCCCAGTGTTCAGGCAAATGGCAGGTGGCTGCAGGTGCCACAGGGGTTCAGCCAGCGCTGCCAGGTGGCTGCAGGTGGCTGCCCTGTAGACTCCTGCTATTCAAAACATTCTCTGGACACCAGCCTCACCCAGGCAATAGACGGAAATGCAGGATCTCAGGCCCCATTCATATGTGGATCTGAGTCTGCAACATTCAGGCCTACCAAAAGGCTCAGGAGCCCACTGAGGTCTGCTGAGCCTGATGTCACCCTCCCGAGGGATTGATGCTGGTTTTACACAGCGAACTGGCTCTCAAGACAGCAGGTTGTCATAAAGTGACAGCAGGTCACCGCCTACATTTGGTTCCTTTTATATGTAACCATTCCTTTTTCTGCCACCATCCAAGTGAGGTGATGCCACCATCCAAGAAGTCCAGGTGTGCCTGGGAGGGGCAACAACAGGGTCTCATGATGATCTCTGCACATGAGCACAACTTCTGCTATGCCCCTGCATCCCCTGTACATGCCTGTACAGAGTGGGAATAAACGAACACGGAGGTTCCTTCCAGGCCGCTTACAGCTTGACCTCTGGTTTCATTCCCCAGCTCTGTACAACTGGCAGACATTGTACAGACACCGAAGGCATCGTATGCTCCTTCCACCTGTGAGACAGCGATCACCTCACTTCTGAAGCACCACACGGCAACCAAACCCCGCAACTGTACCACAGTCTCCCCTGACGTTCTTCAGATCCTCTTCACTTGTGCCGTACACACATAGCCAGGACTCACAAAACCCAGGGAGAAACAAGTGAGTTACTCTGATGTTTATTTTAATGCATCTTAGTCCACACAGTTGGTATAAAATCAGAAAAAGCAAGCAAAAACAAGAAAGGTCTAGAGTCTTAGCATCGGAAGGACACCGTATATACATCTACAGTTGGTGGCCAATACAAGTCATCGCCAGACAGTCCTTGGAGGCACAGAGCACTCTAGACCCAGAAAGCCAGGGAACTCACTAGTTCCAAGGGTCTGGATGCTCGTCCTGATGCTCCGACCGTGAGAAAACTGTGGGACCGACGAAGGCTTTGAGATTTATTTATTGTAGTAATAACAACAGCCTAGCTAGGTACGAAAGCAGTTATGAACCGTTTGTATCGGGTCTCCGCTCTGCTGTTCCTCATAAAACTGTTAATTGAGTTTCCAGTGAGTGGTTTAAATGATTAGTAATAACAAGGAATGGTAAATCAATAGCACCATTTCACAGATTGCTTGTCTCTGACTTCTCATCTAAACATGTGGCCCCAGTACTCTGCCTATACAGTCAAGTGTTCCAGAGCCACCAGGTTACTGTTTTTGCAGAGGGCTCTGGCTTTCGTCTGTGAGTGCTTAGGGCTTCACACATCGATTCGGGCAATGGATGCTCCTGCTAAATGCACTGGGTCACCCTCGGTGTGAAGGCCTTTGGCTGTCTGGGGTTTGTCCCCACACTTTGGTTATCCTATGAGGTTGAGTGGGAGGGAGGTATCTGCTTTCAGATGAGAGGAGGCCACGTGGAGTGTTTACGTCTGAGCAAAACGAAAAGATGAAGAAAAAAAAAACGAAACAAAACAAAGATACTGAGCTTGGTTATAGTGTTAGGATGTAAAGTTGTTTAAGATTCAACACGAGGCTGACGGTCAACATAAAAAGCAAAACAATCCTATGTACATATATGTAAAAAGTGTTATAAATAGGTTTTATAAACCATAGATATTATATACATCTTCAGTCGACAGCAATCCCCACTCAACTGCGTTCTGTTTGGTTTGGCTTGCGTTTGGGTTTGGAGCTAGCTCTTTTTGGTTGGTTGGTTTTGTTTTCTGGTTTCCTCCCTCCCTGTGTACCCTATGCGCGCTCAGAGCCTAGACGGATGGTGCGTCGGGCGCCTCATTCGCGTTTCCGCAGGATCACGTAGATGATGCCACTGAGAAGAGCCAGGGGAAAGGCCACCCAGGCCAGGATGTAGGCAAAGCCATAGGAGTAGTCGGTGTTGACTTGCCACTCACTGTGCCTCACTGTGTAGATGGCGGCTGCACTCATCACACACAGACCTGGAAGGAGAAAGAGGGCAGGTAACTGAGGGATTCTCAGTGGGGGTGGACAGCCACAATGCTAGGCAAGGAGGATGTGTCTGAGCCTCCCAGCTCATAACTGGGGGGAGATGGCTGGAAAACACATGAAAGGTAAATGAGCGGCTCCCCACATCCAAAGATGGCCACCCAGGCCAAGGCCCCTCTCTGGGGGTCCAGCCCACTCCCTCCCTCATTTGTCCTTCTTTCACCATGACACTTCTCCCAGGCCATTTGAGACAGGCAGTGAGAACTCAGGCTGCAAGAAGAGCCTGCCTAGCTCTTCCAAGAAGCAGCCTGGTACAGATATGCTGGTGAAGCCGAAACTCACTGTACAGGCGAGTAGTGTCGTGCATGACCAAAAAACCAGTGGAAGTGAAGTGATTCTGTACCGCTGGTGGTAAGGGCGGCAAGCAGGAAATAAGGAAGACAGCAAGGACAGTCAAAGCCCCAGTGAGAGGAGACGGATAAAGAACAGCTCTATTCCACTTAGTGACTCCAAGACCAGGCCTGGAGCTCAAAACAGATGAAAGGACTTCAGACACACAGGTGGGTCAGGCCACCCCAACACTATGGGGCAGCTGCCGTGTTCAAGTTTGACCACCTCTGCCTATGTGGCAGCCATGTCCCTCCACCGAGAAAGGTCCAATGACATCAGTACCCTAGCCTGGAGCTGGACAAAGCCAGATCTGTTCCCTAGTGAAAACAGAGCCTTTGAGAGGCTCTGAAGGACTATTATAAAGACAGCAGGCTGTGTGGGACGTGTGCGATCCCAGGGCTCCAGTTCCCTGGGCCACCTACGGCTAACCTCACTGCTATTTGGGCTGCTAACATGCTGGACAGTTCAACTTTGTATGAATAAACAGCAGAAGGGGGATGATGTCACACAATCCACCCTGATCAGATTGTCCTTTGGCAACTCAGAATATGCCCACTCAGCTTGCCCCCACTGGAAAAGCCACACAATAGTCTTGGGACTGGTGTGGGATGGGACCTAGGACCTGGCATTACCTATAGAAAGTGCAGAGACAGCAAAGCTGGCTGTGTCATGAGAACCATCGTCCTACTGAAGGACAATAGCAGTTTAGATGTCCTGGGACATGTCTGATCAGCCTTGATCCAGTCATCTTACCCTCTTCCTCCCTGGGCACCCCTTCTTGCTAAGAACTAGCAGGGATAGGTGTGTGAATCAGTGTGTCATACTTGCTTAGCATGTGCAAAGCCCATCTCTAGCTCCATAAGCACAAAAGGAAAGGAAAATACAAACTAGGCATTTGTGACACAGGCCTCAAAGCCTCAGCATTTTGTAAGGCTGAAGCAGGGAGATGTTGAGTTCAAAGCCAGCCTGGGCTAGACTGTGGGACTCCATCTTATGACATAAGAAAACCAATACAGGAAACAAACAAGGAAGGAGAGGGGTACAAAGATGCCTGGGCCTGCAACATTGAATAGCAATGGCAATCCCGGCCAAGAAATTTGAACTCAGCACCTTTGGAAAGAGTCACTACAGGGCCATCTGAGAAACCCTTGGCAATTCTTCATTATCTCTACCTTTTTGGGTTCTTTCAGCAAGTAAAGGGTGCTTACTATATGCACATATTGTCCTAGACAGTGGAAATTCCAGGAAATATGAGACAAGGCTCCAACCTTTGGGGTGATGCCTATCCAAAAGACAGACACCCCTTTTCAATACTAAATAGTGTAGAAAGGAGGAACATTCCCAGTGCCCTGAAAGACTGGACTGAGCTTCACACGGCAGAACAGAGACCTTGAGGGGTGGTGGTAATTCAGCTGGGTCTTAGAGGAGCCATGTGAAAGAGGTGGCCAGGTGAAGACAAGCAGGATGGAAACTCCAAGAAGAGGAGCCAGGTCAAGGCTAAGATTGGGAGAAAGCAGCAAAAACTATCAGCACATGGCGACCAGGCTGACATGATGGGAGGCTAGATCTCATCCAGGGCCAGAGTGGCATGGCAAGGGGACAGGGAAGGGAAGCTGTGTAGGGATCTCTAGCCAGGAACATGAGCAGGTTCAAGTGCTGGGAAGCTACCCCCAAGGCCAGATGGGATGGCACAAGTCTATATAATCTCAACTCTCAAGAGGCTGACACCAAGCATCTCAGGAGTCAGCCTGAGCTACATCAGGATTCAAAAAATAAAAACTGAGGCAGGAGAGATGACTCATGGTTAAGAGTTGCTTGCTTTCTCAGAGGACCTGGGTTCGATTCCCAGCGCCCACATTGACTGTTTAACTCGGGTTCCTGAAGGGACCTGACATCTTCTTCTGGCCTCTATTATAGTAGCATACAAATAAGGTACAGACATACAGGCAGGCTAAACAACGAAACACTTACACTTAAATAATAATAAAATTTAATTAAAAAAAAAAACCAAAAAGGCAGAAGAAAGATAACTCCAGCAGCTGAGCAGAAATGGGATTTAAGGATGGGCATGGGGCAGGAGGGTGGAGGTGAAGGGGTAGATTTGTATACTGGTGCAGTGCATCAGTGAGTACAGAGAAAAGGATTGGCACAGCGTCTACAGAGGACACCACACCACAGCAGTGCCTGATGGTGGACTGGACACGGGAGGAGGAAGATGAGGAGGAGGAGGAGGAGGGGAGGAAGAAGGAGGGTGGAATAGGGAGGGCCATCTGGGACCTGACAACTCAACAGCCGAGGAAAGACAACTCAGCAGTAGATCTATCTAGTCACAGAGTCCAGCCATCAGTGATGACGTTTAAACCAAGGAAAGACTCCCCACGACCTGGGAGGCCTGTGCAGAGCATCTGCACTGCAGAGGCAGGGGCAGAAGCCACAGAGAAGCCAGGCAGAAAGCAGACCCCAGAAGCCCTTCCAGAGGAGTTGGTGGTGGAAGACACAATCATAGATCACCTCACTCCCATCAGCATCATTAGAGCCACAAGATGCTTCAAGAGCTGCTACTATCCAGCAGGCTAGACTCTGGAGCCTCTGGGCTTGCTTCCAAATGACCACTGCTGCCCAGACAGGTGTCCAGACCACGGCTGCACTGCCATGTGGGCATGGCTGGGGAGAAGTTGGTGATGGGTCACCAAGAAGGGTTTCTGTATGGGGTGTCTGGCTTATATTACCTTTGAATCAGTCAAAACAGACAGGGCCATAGTGTACTAACCTCCCCATCAATTACTTTGTTATGTGTTAATCCCTTCTCTCTCCCTCCCTTCTTCCCCTGCACCGTGTGTGTGTGTGTGTGTGTGTGTGTGTGTGTGTGTGTGTGTGTG
>JADRCD010231699.1:0-10312 GCA_019843815.1 Montemys delectorum | reverse complement strand
GAGGAGGAGGAGGAGGAGGAGGAGGAGGAGGAGGAGGAGGAGGAGGAGGAGGAGGAGGAGGAGGTCATGCTCAACTAATCTTGATTGCTCGGAAAAAGATTTCCAGAGGTGTTTGATGAGACCAGGTGCCATCTCTATGGGAGAGGCTCTGACTCCAGCCTTACACTCTTTCACCACAGCAGTACATGCCACTGATATCTTTGCCAGTTGAGGGGCCAGGAACAACCCTGATTTCACTTCAAACAACCACCACTCAATGTGTCTGTTTTCCTGACACTGTGGCTTTTCTGGGGAATCACTCTGAAATAAAGCTGATGTCACCTGCTACATTAAAACAGTGAGATGAAGTAGAAGACACAATTTCAAGGCCCCAGTCTGAAACTAGAGCTGTGACTTACTATGGCTGGGTCTTGAGGGGCAAGGCTGGAGCAGACACGACACTGGGTCTCCCTTGCCAGTTGTAAGATCTTGTGAATTACCTCTAGATCTCACAAATCTAGCGTAACTTGCAATCTATATGTGTTAAACTTATACAACTATGAAAAATACCCTGGACTTCAATTATTGACAATTGAACTTCATTATACCCAAGTGAAGCCCAAACTAGTTCTCAAATCCGAACAGAATTGGAGATCAGGGACATTTTTTTTTTCTGTGAGCATTGGCTGAGCACCCACACTGGCTGTGGGGATAAGATAATAAAGAGTGTGGGTCTCAACCATAAGGACAACAGATAAAACACATCAACTCCCCATAGTGAGAGCAACTCTATCCTCAACCATAGGACATGGAATGAGTTCAAATTCCTCAGGGAACAGCTCTTTGAGCAAAATCATTCTAGCTAATTACCTAAGAGATCTGCCCAACAAACAGCAATCTGAAACCAAACAGAAATCCTAAATAAATGATAATCAAAATAAAAAATGAACGGCAGCATCTAAGAAAACAGAATTGGAGCTGGAATATAAGGAGATCAAAGAGAAAAGCTTTCTTGTTCCAGGTCTGTGAATCAGAAAGCCAAAACCAGGGGTCAAGTGATTCCTCCACAGCAGGATCTCATTCAATGCGCCAGATACATAGGACATTTACGTCCAAATGACAAAAGCTATAAACTATTTTTAAACCCACATGGGATAGGCTTCCAAACTGACTGTGTATTGGGGGGTAGGGGGAGAGGAACATCTCAGGAAAGCAGAGATGATATAAGCATAAAATATAACCAGGAGTTAGAGAAAAAAAAAAGAAGAAGAAGCCAGGGCAGAGGCTATGGCCCAGGATATAAGTACTTGCCTTGCAAACATAACAAACACCCAAGATAGAAAAATAAAACAAATGCCAAAATAAATGTGCAAACATAAAAATAAACAAATAAAAGGATTTAAATAATCCTTTAAGGAAATGAGGCTGAAAGGTAAGAATTTCCCCAACAAGGAACAACACTGATGCTCAATTGGCCTTCAGAGAGAGTGTCTGCCTCTTATGCCTTTAATGAAAAAAATAGTAAAATGGGGGGGGGTTTGAACTGTCAACTGAAAAAGTCAGAAAATAAAAACCAAGAATATAATACATCCAAAGTTAATAGAGGTAGCATAGATGAATAGAACTGAAAAAAAATATGAGAATATATATTTTAATACCCGCTATGTGAGGGCAAGGGTCAGGGGAGGCAAACATCAATATGGTTGACAGCTTTTATTGAAGAACAAAAAAGCAATGTTAATGATGTTCCTGGACAAACACACTCAAAGCTGTAAGGCTCCAATTTTATCAAAAATAATGAGCAATGTAATGTTCTTCTTGTAAATATCTCAACTGGGATTTGACAGTGATTCATAACTTCAGCTAAAAGATGGCTGTAGCTCAGTTTGCTGAGTGCTTGCCCAGTCTGCACAAAGCCTTGACTTCGGTCCTCAGGACTGTATAAACTAACAGTGGTGACTTATTGAAAGCTCAAGGTCATCCTTAGCTACATAGCAAGTTCAAGGCCAGCCTGGGTTACATGATACCCTGTCTCATTTTAAAAAGTATAAAAGAAAAAAAAAGATAAATTTTTTTGAATCAAGCACAGTAACAACAAATAGAAGATCAACAATATAAAATAAATGCAAGAACACCAGAAAAATAAACAAAAATTACCAGACATTAAACATAGACCTCCAGTGTCTATTAACCTTACACGCTGCCTATTATGATACACTCAATAAAATGTATCTCAAATATATAGTTAAAATGGTGTAATGCAAAGCTTATAAAATGTTATCAAACCAAACCATATGTTCTAGTCAAGATGATGTTAAGAAGGAAGGAAGCAGGAAGACGTTGGATGTACAGATACAAACTGAGTATACATTAAATACAGCTCAAAAGTCCTAAGGAAGGAGATGATAAGTGGGGTTTCAGCTAAGTTAGGTCTCTAGCTCACAGAGGCACAAGATTAAGCTGCAGAGGGATCAAAGAGCCAAATGTAAAATTAAGCAGCCACGGGGATATATGACTCACAAACAGATAACATAAAGCCAGCAAACATACGAAGACATTTTACCCCACTAGATAACCAGAGGGTGCATAGGAAACTCATGGAGAACATGATACTAATGTTTATCTATCCAAGTGTCAAAAAAAAAAAAAAAACCCAAAACTTGTTTAAAGATAGTATCAGGTCTGGTGAGATGGCTCAGTGAGTGAAAGCGCTGGAGCAGTCTTTAGTGGAAGGAGAGAACCAACTCCCAAGAGTTCTCCTCTTATTTCCCACACACATACTATGACATGTGAGCACAGGTACTAATAACAAATAGAATAAGACATAATAACCCAATAATTTAATATCTGTATCTGGAAATAAATACTTGAGCATATACCCCCATAGATATAGATAAACAGCAAGGAATGACATTGAAAGTAAAGGAGTCATAACCATGAGCTGCAGCCAAAGCAGCCTTCAGAGGACAATGTCTGCCTTTCGTGCCTTTGCTAGAAAAATATTTGCAAGAAGGGAGACTGTCAACCCAAAGAGCTACAGAAACAAGAAATAAAGAAATTCAAAATTAATACAAGACAGATTAATGAAATTAATCAGGGTGTTCACAGTGGTGTCTCTCGTATCACTGGGAGTAATGAATTATCGTATCTCCCTACAGTTTCCCTTACAGTACCCTGCAGTAGTGAACTAGGCTATCTGGCCATAATGAACTTGCAGCACTTGAAAAATGACAAATTAGACAGAGGGACCTTTATAAGACTTCAAGACAATAATGAGTAAAATGTGCACACAGCATGGGTCATTATGTAAACACACAGAATGTGCTCCAGTATATCCTACAGAAATGTCAGTCTGATGCCTAGGGGAACCTCAGGAACTTTGGTCATAATGAGGGGAGTTTGGTCAAAAATTCTTTCACTGGATCTACATCTTTTGATTTTGTTTTAATAAGAAGAGAGCATACTCTTCACCTGTCTGAAGCTTTCACTTCCGAAGACTCAACCAGACATTTGTGAAAAGATATTTGTGAAAGCTGTGCCCATAGTGCACATGCACACACATTCCTTATCTGAACCCCTGCAACAGTACACCATCAACTATTTACACAGGCTTGTGCAAAGGTTATACCCAATACTGGCTACCCATTGAATGTGAGGAACTTGAGTTCATGAGGATTTTGGCATCAGGCCCGGGACAAATCTGTGCTCCGTAACGACAAGCAACTTCACATGTATTATTTTAACATTTAAACAGGTTTAAAAATTACAAGGCATTGAAGACGTGACATCAATGGTAATGGCAGGGGAGTTCCAAACTGCAGGATTTCTGGGCACAGAGAAGGGGAGACCCTCTTTTCATCCATCAGACTTTGCTTAAAGACATCAGGAGACAAGCAGAACCAGGTGCTGAGTTCCAGAATGAAAAAGCCCTCCCGCTCTCGGCAGGCTTGCTGTTCCAAGGAGACTGCCAGGTCCCAGGACTACAGACAGCTTTTTAATTGTAGGCTGTGGTTGTAGACAGTCCCATCCCCCAGAGCACACAGGGGATGGCAGGCGGAGCTGGATCATCCAAGCTTCCCGTCAAGGTCAGATTCCCTCCCAGAGCCAGCTGAGCAGAGGAGGAAGTGCATCTGCCCCCTCGGCTGTATTCTTAGCCCAAGGCCTACAGTCTGGTTGGTTAAAGGCCCAGGAAACACGAACAGTTCATCTGCTTTGGTCAGTGTCAGCCAGCACAGAGCCAGCCTCTCTACCCATGACCTCCGGTTCCTCCTGGGCAATTCGTGAATGGTTTTCTGATTCATGAAAGAGAACGCCTGGACCTCTGGAATGTAGCTAGTAGATATGTGACTAGTTTAGCATGGTCAATGATACTGGTTAGATCTCCCAGATCATCAAAAATAAAAATGTATAAAGACATCATTATGTTGGAAACATAAGGTAGATTAAGATAGAACACAAACTGATGGAAGAAAGCTCTTGGAGGGGTAAGTCACAAAGGCAGGGGTCAGCACCTCCCGTAGGCACAGTACTGCACTATTTTCAATGTCACATGACAACCCTGAGGGCAGGACCCCACCCTCAAATCCAACCCACTACCATCACACAAAAATCACCATTTTCCCTCATTTCTCAGTATGAATGTCATACCAGAAATAGCTGGATTTCCAAGCCGCCTCCACCCTCAACAATGTGGCCTCTGCTCACCCTTCACCCACCGGCCTGACTGCCCGGAGTCCAGTGTGAGTCCTGTCCCAGGGCCTCAGGCCCTTCCCTCAGCAGACCAGCAGAAAATTTGAGATGAGAATCAGGGCTCAGGCCCATGACTCCTGCACCAAGCCAGTCAAACAGAAAAGCAAGGCATGGCCCTGGGATTCACAAAGACCATGAAGGTCTCTCCAGAGGCCTTTTCGCTTCAGCTGGTCAGTTAAGGAGGTGTTTTAGTGGGGAAACCTAGCAGTGAGCACAGAGTGCCAGGAGTAGAAAGAACCTTCATAATCAGGGACTCCAAAGACACCTTAGCTAGCAGGCTGAATGTCACTAATCCAAAACTCCAAAAAGCTCAAAAAAACCTGAAACAGGGTAAAGTTCTTCACCCGACCCAATGTGATAAATCTACAGTCCTATGGTGTGTCCAATCTTAGCACAAACTGCTAGTAAGATATCAGAGCACCTGGCAGTCTGTCCATCTGCTAGAGGCAGAGCAGTGTGAAAGAGCATGATTCCTAGGGCCTCGAGGACTTGTTTTTCCACTACAGTGCACTGGCAGTGCCAGAAAAGTCAACTATGTACTTGAAATCAGAGTCAGTGCCTTCCCTGCCAACTTTGGACTTAGAATCCACAAAAGGTAAAGAAGTGGGAGGGGAAACGATGTGGCATGGTAAAAAAAAAAAAAAAAAAAAAAAAAAAATAATAATAATAATAATAATCAAAGCTGTCTCTCCAGTCAGTCAGCTGAGCCAAACCCATAGGTTCAATCCAGAGAGGCAAGTCAATGTCACATTTGCTGTTCACCTAGACCATACAGTGGAGTCTCCAGAACAATCTCACTAGCTCCAGAGAAGCCACGGAAAAGAGGAAACGGCAACCCGCCCCAGTGTGAAGAGCCGTCAAACAGAACAAAGACTGCTGTCACCCTGTGGTGGCTCAAAGGTCACTAGAAAGATTTCCACTTCTTGAGGGTGAGCCACGGGACCTAATAAGCCCAAGTCTAGAATAACGGTACAGAGAAAGGCAACTGTCCTTTGCAGATCCCCACTAACCTCTGTCTGAGGAGGCTTGGCTCAGAACTGCATTCCCTTCCTTTGCCCTCCCTCTTCCACCTCAGCTCCAGAACCCTGAACACCTTCCCTCACAGACTCAGGATATTCAAACGTCAGGATCCAGTGAGACCAGTCCCTAGGGACTGCTAAATCCAAGAGGAGCCTTTGTCGCCCTGTTTTCCTCCAGCTGCATAAGCTCAGTCCAAGACTCCATTTTCTACCTGTCCCTTGCCCTGACAAACCTAGATTTCATTCCCAACCATGCTTCTCTCAAGCCTACATGGAATGCAGCAGCAAAAGCTACCACCAGTCCAACTCTTCCTCCGCTCCTTGAGATCAGCCGAGCCTCTACCAATGCCCCACAGTTCTAATGTTGGTTGAATGCAGGGCTCTGAGAAGGTGGCCTGACCTGGCATAGCTGCTTATGTCATCTTTGTCATCAGGACTGTCACTGTCCATCATTCACCTCCTGGACTACCAACCTCAGCTCCTCACTGATCCCCAAAATTTGTTTTCAAAATACCTACCCTTCACTATGAACAAAGAGGCCTCCTATGACTTGATCCTTTCCTCCTCAGGAGCAACTTTCTACCTCATTCTGAACCCCACTTTCCATTCTCAGGGTTGTTTCTTGATTATAACCCATGCTCCCCCGCAAAAAACTGTAAGCTCCATGAAACAGAGACCTGACCTTTCTTACCCCACCATGTGACCAACTTCTGCCTGCAGTACAGGATGGCTTCCACATGTGTGAAGAACAGATAGCTGCAGCTCACTGGTATCTCCTCAGAAATGAAAAGCTTTCTTGGAAGCTGGGTGTTTCCCACCACCAGCAGGCTAACCGCGCAGTGGGCTTATTGCAGGGGTATCTCCAGACTGATGGGGAAAGCGGTGGATAGCTAGAGGCTCTTGAATGCCAATGACTGTCTTCTTAAGCTCTAGGCTGACACATCTTCCTCTCAGGCGACCATCCCCTCAGGTCAAGCCAGGCCCAATCTCTCCCCGCCATAAAATGCAAAGGATATTTCCTGGGCTCTGTGAAACCCTAAAGATGTGGCTGAAGTTTGGTTGTTATGAAGCAAGGTCCCACTGTGTTAGCTACGCAGTATTACTCTCCTGGGCTCGGGCAATCCCCTCACTTCAGCCTCACACCTCAAGTTTTTAAACAGCAAAGACTGTGAATGCTTGATAGTAACTCCCACATACTGACATCTGATAGGAAAGTCAAGAGCTAAAATGTCCCATCCCATCCCCTAGATTTCACTCTTCCTGCCAGGGAACCTATGAGATCCTGAAAAATCAAGAGCCATTACTGAAGCAGAGATTACAGGCTGGTCTGCAGAGCCACAAAGGTTTTAAATTGTGAAACACGAGCCTGTAAATGCAGAGGGCCTTTGGGTTTCCTGACGCCTGACCCAAGGTTGAGCCACAGCAAGGGAATGCTCTGGTGAGCTTGCCAAAATGGCAGTGTCTCCAAATGCAAGGGTGAGATAAAAAGTCTGGCAACACTTTGGAGACAGAGACAAAAGAGACCACCAAGAGCGTTCGGTGGAACCGATGCTGGCAAGATACGTGCTTTCTGGTTTTCAGCCCAAGCAATGGCACTCACAGCCTACTGCCTGCTATGCGTTTGCTGCTGTCATTTAGAATGGAAAAGAAGGGTAAGGAAGTTCTGCTAGCTTCTTGTGTGGCCCTTACCCACTCTCTGAGACAAAGAGGTCCTCTGCAGCGAAAAGGTCCAATTTCACGAGAGAGCCTGCAAGGCGTCTCATACGTGGTGGTGAGGTAAAGTATGTCTTGTGTGCCTGGTTATTACCCTCATGTACTGGGATGAGAAGACACTATCTGTCTAAAATCAAATATGTCTCAAGAATGGGCATCTTGGCTGTGTTTGTAGGTGATGTGGGTTGCCTGGGCGGCGCTGTTTGTATTCTGATGTTAATTCTGCTTCCTTAAGAGGGGCTGCGCACAAGGAAGGGGAGGTGACTACTCAGGTGATCTCAGGTGAACCTTCTCCCCATTCTAACTGGGTCAGATAAAGGCTAAAGCCCGTGATTGGGCAGCAGAAGGGAAAGGTGGGGCTGGAGGTCTTAGTGGAAGACGGAGAGAGGATGGACGAAGAGGGAGGACAAAGGAAGAGGAGGTAGAAGCCAATATGGAGCAGAACCATGTGGCCTGGAGAGGCTGCAAGCAGCAAGAGGTGTCATAGCTAGGGAACAAGTTAGTACAGTGTTAGATCTGCCTGATCTAGGCATAAAGCTTATAAATATGATAACCAGGATGTGTGGGTTTATACGGGCTTATTGGGGTAAGAAATTACTACAACATGTTGTTGTCATGGCTCTCATCTTCCAACACAATAGAACAATTCTTTAAGTAGGAACAGGGTCTGAGTCGAGTTTCACCAAAGGCAAGCTCTGCTGTGCCTGACCTCAGCTGGGTTCTCTGAAGTCACCAATGACAAGAGCAAAGCCAGGTTGTGCCCTTGTGACCTTCAGATGCCAGGGCACACTGGGATCTGACCCTTCTGCTCCAGGCCAGGTCTACGTAGGTGAAATCAAGAGCTGGAAATCCTTCTACATGTTTTAAAAAGTGGAAATTCAAAGCACGGGGCACGGGGTCACTTCATAGCAAGACAGATAGGCTGCCCAGACCTCGAGCAGCAGCTTCTCGAAATACTGGCAGCCATCAGAACCTAAGTTCACACACTTTACTTATTTGAAAAGCCAAGGTTTAGTCAAAGTTGTAAGACTCCAACTCATACCTCTAATATAAAATCCTTTCTATAACTATTTTCTGATTGTGAAAATAAAAGTCTCCATGGAGGAAAATCTGTAAGGCAAGAAAGTTTGGGTTTTTTGGTTTTTATTTTGTTTTGTTTTAAAGTATTGAGAATCTTATCAGCCAGATATTTTGGAATTCCTGGTAAGATCTGCCTTAGGAAGGCTTCTATAAGAAAACAGATCCCCTACCATCTAGAGCAGACCAGGTTTCAACTGAATGAGGAAGTTAGAAGGTCCTCCAGAGGCATCAGCTCCTTGCTAGAGTCTGGAAGAATCTTTGCATACTCTCCACTCTGGTCCTACTCAGCTATTTCACTCTGTTCCTCTTTCCCTGTGATCTTGTGCTCCGTGGTTCCCCTCCCAGAGCCTCTCCCAGATGTTCACTTAGCAAACTCCAGGATCATTCTCCAACTCCAAACAGCTCCTCCCACCCAACACACACACACACACACACACACACACACACACACACACACACACTGCAAGCTCTCACTATCCTGATCCGGTGTTCAGTTCCCTGCATAGTTACCCACGATGCCATTGTGTCACTTGAGGTCCCTGGCTGGCCCTTCTGCTCTCTTCTCCTCACTGTGGCACAGCGTGGGTACAACAAACAGCTCTGGGTGGAATAATGGGAAGGGGACTAGGAAAGGAGAGAGGCAGGAAGTGGAGAGAAAAGAGGAAAATCCTGAGGTGCAGTGTTTACATCCAAGGAGGAAAGGAAATGCTGAAAGTCTACATAAAAGGAGGCGACCTTCCAGCCAATTGCCCTGGGCCTTGCCAAAACTGTCACTTGGAAATGGAGGCCAATGGGGCCTCAGAAAGCTTGGAAAATCCAGTGATGGGACCAGGTTTTATTCTTAAAAACATCATCCTGGATTCAACTTGGAAAACCAATCACGGAGGAACAAGAACACCAAAGCCATCTGATCAGAAGCTGCCTCTGTGTCTCTGACAATTGAGGGGACTGTGACAGCAGACATTAAAGGACAGGATGACTCACGAGACCCAGGGCCCTGAGAAGGGGGAGAAGCGCATGACGGGCAGACTCCAGCGGTTGGGCAGGCTGGGTGGTGAAGCACTATTCACTAAGATACCAGACAGCGAGAAAGATGGTCAAGGAGTGAGGTGCAGTGTGACTTGGGATGATGGCTTGGGTGGGGTCTCGTCAGCAGCCCAGCAGAACTGTCTGGCAGGTGGCTGCAGAGGGGATTCTGGAGTTTGGAAGAGAAAACTGGTCTGGAAGGAAACAAATGCTTACACATGGATAAAGGACTCCAAGATTTTACTCCAGCTGAGGAAGAGATCATGGGAAACAAGGGAGGGAGGGAGAGAAGGGGAGGAGAAGTCAGGAAAGGGAGGAGAAAGTGAAGAAGAAAGAAGGAGAAAGGAATTCTGACATAATTCTATTCCATTCTACTCCAAGAAATGAGCTAGAAAGTATCTAATTATCTAAAAATGTCATGGAACCCATGCATCTCTCAGGCTGCCAGGCTCTTTGTTAAAAGAAGGGAAAATAAACTCATTTGCCACACTAAGGTTTAAAGATGTTCTGCCCAGTGGACTCAGTCCTAACACTGACCAGCCAACTGGTCACCCAGAGTCTATCTCTCCTCCTGCCCTATTTACGTAACTCCTGTCTACTCTTTGGAGGATGGATCATATTCTGCCTCCCACTAGAGACTACTCTTCCACTTCCTCCCTGAGCTCTGGTACTGTCTGCCTGCCCCCTCTCCTCAGGCACCTGGCCTGCTGTGCCTCCATCATGACTCATCTCTCCACACCCGTATT
>JADRCD010231697.1:486-45906 GCA_019843815.1 Montemys delectorum | reverse complement strand
TCCATAGTTTTTTTGGGGGGCGGGGAGGGAGTCCTGTTTGTTTTTTATCCCTCTTATGGTGATTTCTGATCTGGAAAGGGTCAGTTCTAGAAACACTAGGTCTGAAAAGATCCTTAGGAATAGTATTGGGAAATTCTGTGTTTATTTTATTTGAAAAGGCATGCTTATGGGAGAAAATAAAAACAAATACCAAATCAAATAGACAGAGAATAACAGGTTACACTGTAGTCTGGGCATTTCAGCTTGTTACCATACCTGTTGGATACAAATTTTTCTCCAGGTCAAATAGGATGGGGTTACCACCACTCGTGTACACAGTCACCGCGTCCCCTTTGTGAGCATACAACTTCACAACGCTTAGCTCCTCCTTTCCAGGTATTAATTCAGAGATCTGATCTGTTCCAAGGGTGGGGAAAGCAGCTGTCACATCAGCCCGGAGTTTCCTCCTGCAGAAAGCACACCAGCATGATGAATGGTATTTTTTTGATGGACATTAATAAATATGGACACTCAGAATAACTATACAGCTCATAAAGGCCAAAGAAAGACTGCTTGGTTTGTGATGCCCCATTCTCAGCCTTTCCAAATCCTATGATCTGTCTTATTCATTAGCTCATCTATTCTCACAACTTCCTGGGCAGGTTGTTTCCTCCGAACATCTATTTTCACCGAACAACCCAAGTTAGTCTTTGGAAAGTCATCGGAACACTGATGATCTCACATTCCTTCCCCACTCCTGTTTTAGACTGGTTGGCAATCTGTCAATCTCTGATTAAAAGGCAACTATGGCACCAAGAATGATACCTAGAGAAAGTTGGCTCCAAAATTCCTGCGGAGCTACTCGTGTCTATGACACTGACTGAAAAAGGAGAGTTAACACCTCTCCTTACCACACAGCTTCCCTTCTGCTCTGCCACCTCACGACACCGGTCTCTCCGACACAAGTTTCTCCAGCCAGGAATAATCGTTAAGGCGTTTTCCCCCTCTACTTTTAGCTTCAGTACACCATCTGAGTTCTCCCACGGACTCCAAACTCCGTGGAGGATTTATATGCCCTCATTTTACAACTTCCACAAAACCTAGAGTGAGCCCAGTACACGCTAACTCAACTTTACTGTCCAAAAGACCATCTGGACCCACCTCCCACACCTTATCCTCAAAAATGTCTCTAACATCCCTGCTTGGCTCCTTGGGGTCTCCACCCGCAGCCCTACAAGTGCAGGGGCCTCGCTAGGCTAAGCCAAAGTATTCTCTCCCTCACCTGTCCGATCCCTTGATGGCGGTGTTGGACTTGACCCGAAAGGCCTTAGCGAACATGTCTGCTGGAGCAGCTCAGGAAAGACAAGAAGAGCACAGACGCCAGGGGCGGTCAACAACACGAGGGTGTGGCAGCTGCCGGGCCCTCAACCCTGGAGGCAGCCATGCTGAGGACTCGGCGCCAAAAAGCAGCCGGCTGGGAACCGCGGCACGTTGCTTTACTGCCCTAGCCCTCACGCCGGCCGGCCCTAGTCCCGGAACTGACGCAGCGCCGGGTGGGAGGGGCGGGGCAGACTCCGGAACTTCCGCTCCAGGTCTTCCACTCGTGCCTGGTGTAGCTGCGAGCTTACAAGTCTGTGGTTAGGGACTCCAGCTGTGCAAACAGCGTCCTAATTCTATTCTTTCTGCCCGGTCCGCTTCATATACGGCGTTGAGAAGAAACTACCAGCTTGCAAGTCTATTCGACTTGCAAAAATAATAGTAATAATAGTAATAATAAATAATAAAGTCAATTCTATTGACTTTATTAATTCCACAAAATTAATTGAATTCATATTTTATTAAACCTGCCGGTTTTATTGAATGCTGTTTTCCCCTCTTTAAAAAAAATGCCTTTAAATGCTTAAAGGCTTTTATCCATATCTTTACATGGTATTGTAAACTAAAGACTTCAGCTAGGATTTTTTTTTTCTCTCCTTGATGTGTAATTTGCTCACAGTAATAATAGCAGCGACAAGGAATACTCTAGATCCAGTTTTGCCCAGGCAACTAGCAACAAAGTCCGATAACAAACATGGGGCTTCCCTGAGAGAAACAACTGTGTACTCTACGGAAAAGGATTTAAAAGTTAGGCTTAAATTAAACTTAAACCTAGGTTGCTTAGGTTCTATTAAACTAGCGTTTGCATATCAGATCTTCAGAGCAGAGTGCCTTTTCAGTAACCGTAATTATCATAGTCATCTTCATCGTCCTCGTCGTCGTCATCATCGTCATCATCCCAGTTGCTTAACTAATTTCACATTGACTGTCCAAAGTGCCTGGCAATCTCTACCTGTCGTATACTAGGGCCTAGTTGCTAGGCCCAGCTTCTATACTTCTGAGCCTCCAGGCTTTTATTGGAAGCACCTCACCCCAAACCAAAAACAGAGGAGCCTAGAGGAAGGCATTACCTGCAGAGGCCTGTTCCTTGGACTGCTATGTAGCCACAGTTGGGACATAGACCACCGAGTGTTTGTGCTCTGGAGAACTGAAGAAAGTTTTAGGGGAATACTAGAAATTTCAAACTGGGGAAACTATTGTAGATCTGAAGATGTCAACTGTCATCCTAGAAATGAATGGCCAACAAATAGGACCTGAGATTCAGAGAATTAGGCACTGCCACATCCAGCCTCTATCCTAATATTTCAAGAGCACAGATCCATCCATGCTGGTTAGTTCTTTTGTTGAGTTAGCATGTACTGGGCTCAAGCTTGGTCAAATCAACAAAAACTCAGTCATCTGAGGAGGGAGTGGAAGCCTCAATTGAAAAAATACCTCCAGTACTGACTGGTTTCCTGCAACATCATGACCAAGAAGCAAGTTGGGAAGGAAAGGGTTTATTCAGCTTACACTTCCACATTGTTGTTCATCACCAAAGGAAGTCAGGACTGGACCGCAAGCAGGTCAGGAAGCAGGAGCTGATGCAGAGGACATGGAGGGATGTTCCTTACTGGCTTGTTTCCCCTGGCTTGCTCAGCTTGCTTTCTTATAGAGCCAAGACTACCAGCCCAGGGATGGCACCACCCACAATGGGCCTTCCCTCCTGATCACTAATTGAGAAAATGCCCCACACTGGATCTCATGGAGGCACTTCCCCAACTGAAGCTCCTTTCTCTGTGATAACTCAGCCTGTGTCAAGTTGACACACAACACTAGCCAGTACAGTATGTATGTATGTATGTATTTTTAGACAAGTTCTCCCTAAATTATCCAAGTTGACCTTGAACTCATTCTGTGGTCCAGGCATGCATTAAACTTGTGATCCTCCTGCCTCAGCCTCCAGACATAGCTGGAATTACAGCATTACAACTACTAAGAGTGAAATTTGCAGGACAAGGGGTTAATCTTCACAAATTATACTAAACAGGAGCAGAGCTGTAACATCGATTTCCTTACAAGAACAAAGGATTTTTGAAGCAACCACAGACCAGAAGAGAGACTAGAGGCAAGTCTCCCTCTCTTTTCTCTTCCAAATGAATTCCAACAAGGAGAGTACAATTGGCTTAATTAAATGAAACAAAATGGCTTAGGCTCTGTGCTTATTAAGGTAAGGGCAAGGTTTGTCATGAAAACCTGAGTTGGATCCCTGGATTCCATGTAAAGGTGGAAGGAGACAACTCATTAAAAAGTTTTCCTTCGGCCTCTACACATGCACCATGGTACCCAAGTTAGTACCACATATGAATCATAAATACCCACACGATGATAAACACAAAATAAAAGGAACCCCGTCTTCTCTCAGGGAGCTCACCCTCTCAGAGAGAGTATTTATGAGGCTGGAAGCAGAGCTCATGCGAGGACACGTGGTATGAGACATGACAGCCCTGACCTGATTGATGGCACTGTGTTTGCTCTTGCCGGCCCAGAAACGAACTGCGCTATTCCAGTCATTAGGGTGCTCAGACAGGAGTGATAATTTACACAGGTCCCGTGACGGCTAAAGAAACGTAAGAGGGAGCCAGGCACGCTGTAAGGGCCGTTGATCTTTTTGCTCTGCAATGGGAGATCCTAGTGGCCTGCAGGTGAGAAGAGCGTAGGATGATGATGGGCTGGGAGCTGTTTATCAGCTGCCTTCACTTCTGTAACACTCACTGTCGCCATGGGAAAGGGATGGAATCGTCTTTTGGTTACTATGAAGTGGGAAAATAAAAAAAGCAAACCTAGGGAAGTAAAGCACTTCTCCTGCCCAGCTGTGGATTCCAAGGAAAGTGGTAGCACACACTTTTCTGACGTCTGCTTTAAGCCCCGCCCACCGCATCCCCACCCCCACCCCCACCCTATCCCTACCCCATCTCCTTTGCCAGCTTCCGAACTTCGTGCTGTTTGGCGCTAAGGCTCCCGTTCTTCTGCTAGCAGTACATTTATATAATCTAAATTTGAATTAAGTCTGAGTCTCTGGTTTCTGCCAGTAAATTCGAGCGCCACAGCACTGCCTCTGATCAATCAAAAACAAAAACAAAAAAAAACCAAGGATCATCACATTCTCATTAAGTCTTTTTTTAAAAAGGAATTATTTATTTAATGCATATAAGTACACACCAGAAGAGGGCATCAGATCCCATTACAGATGGTGTGAGTCACCATGTGATTGCTGAGAATTGAACTCAGGACCTCTGGAAGAGAGATCGTGGTTGCTCTTACCCTCAGCTATCTCTGTAGCTCTTGTTCTTCTGGTTTCTCTAAACAGCTTATTCTCTTTCACTCTCTGTACTGGTTAGTTTTAATAGTCAACTACACAAAACCTAGAATGTGTCAGGGAAAGAGTCCCAGTGTGGGACTATCTATATTGAATTGTCCTGTGGGTACGTCCATAGGGATTGTCTTTTTAGTGAATTGTTGTGAGAGAAGAACCAGCCACTGTGGGCAGAAGTCCTGAATTGTGTGATGGGGTGAAGTCAAGCCAAGCATGAGCCAGCAGGCGCTTTCTGGCAGGCCGGGGAGCAGACAGGCAAGCAGGCAGACGGGCAAGGAGAGCTTGAGCAGATTCGTTTCTCTCTGTTGTTCACTGTGGATGGGATGCAAGTTCCTGCGGCTGTGACTTCTCCGCTGAGATGGAGTGCAAACTGGACTGGGAGCTAAAATAAGCCCTTGCTTCCTTCCATAAGTTGGTCTCTGTCTGGGTATTTTGTCACACAACAGAAATGAAACTAGAACTTCACAGCATCGCCCGTGGCCTCCTACTGTTCTCCCCTTCATTAAGTGAGGTGTCTGGAGCACAGGAAGGGCTATTAGCTTTCCAGGCTCACATTACTAATAGTTTGCATTATTTAGTATATGACGATTTCTTTTTTTTTAAAGATTTATTTAATTTATTTTATGTGTATGAGTATACTGTAGCTGTACAGATGGCCGTGAGCCATCATGTGTGTGGCTGCTGGGAATTGGACTCAGGACCTCTGTCGGCCTGCTTGCTCCGGCCCCACTCACTCTGGCGTTATTCACTGTAGCTGTCTTCAGACACACCAGAGGAGGGCGTCCGATCTCATTATGGATGGTTGTGAGCCACCATGTGGTTGCTGGGAGTTGAACTCAGGACCTTCAGAAGAGCCACTGAGCCATCTCGCCAGCCCTTTATGATGATTTCTAAGCACCTTATAGGAAAAGGAAGATGTGATAAATGGTGCTGTCGGCATAAATACCTATCCACAGGAGTGGAGGTGCATTGGATCGCCACATGTACTTCATAAAAAGCAATTCCATATGATACAATTCCTGAATGTAAAAAAACTGTATACCAGAGAACTATGTTCTTACCATATGAGCCAGCACCCATACTTCTTGGTCTTTACTCATATAAATTTAAGCCTGCAGAGAGAATGCTTAGTGGTTAAGAGCACTGGCTCTTTCTCCAGAGGACCAGGGTTCAGTTCCCAGCACCCACATGGCAGCTCACAACTGTCTATAACTCCAGTTCCAAGAGATCTGACATGCTCACAGCAGTGCATATAAAATAAAATATAAGGCTGGGCAGTGGTGGCACACGCCTTTAATCCCAGCACCTGGGAGGCAGAGGCAGGCGGATTTCTGAGTTTGAGGCCAGCTTGGTCTACGGAGTGAGTTCCAGGATGGCCAGGGCTACACAGAGAAACCCTGTCTCAACCCCCCCACCCAAATTTATATATATGTATATATGTATGTGTGTGTGTATATATATTATATGTGATATATAATATATACATAATGATATATATTATATATAATATACAATGATGTATAATATATAATATAATTTTATATATATATATATATGATTATATATGATGGTTCAAAGGTTAAGAGCACTCGAAAGCTCTTCCAGAGGTCCTGAGTTCAATTCCCAACAACCACATGATGGCTCACGACCATATATAATTGGATATGATACCCTCTTCTGGCACACAGGTATACATACAGAGTACTCATACATTAAAAAAAAACAAAAACAAAGAAATCTTTATAAATCAGTTTGAATCCATGCAAAGACCTGCTCACCCCTGTTTATAGTAACGTTATGCAGAGTTAGCCAAAGTTGAACTTGACCTTCAAAGAAAGGTAACCTTTCACCAGCAACATCACCACCATCACCGTCATCACCATCACCCTAATTGTTTAACTAATTGATACAATTATACAGAGGAGAATTCCACAAGTGATTAAGATACCCTTTGGTTTGTGAAGGAATGTGTCAGCCCTACACTGCTGTGACAAAATACTTGAGAGAAAGAAAATTAAAGGAGGAAAAAAAAAATTGGCTCATGGTTCCAGAGATTCAAGTCTACAGTCACTTGTGTTTAGGCCTGTGACACAGGAAAACATAATTGCAGAAACCCATACTGGAGCCAAGGTGTTCATGTCGTGGCAGCCAGGAAGCAAGGAGAAGAGCCGCATTCATAAAAAACGTTATTACCATCAGGTTCTAACTTAAACTGTGACTGTATGCACAGACACTCGTGACATCAAAGTCCTCACTGTCAAATCACTTCATAAAGACACCATCGTCTAGATACTGATGTTTTGGAGGCCAGGCCTTCCACACACAAATTTCAGATGGCGTTGAAAGTCCAAACCATAACAAGGGACAAGCTGTGCTACATCTACTACGAGAATATTTGTTGTAGCTCGTAGCCTCCTGTAGCCATTTTGTTCCACACCTGCCAGCTATTTCGTATTGTTGCTGTAATGTGCCTACCAGTCATTGACTCAGAAAAATAACTTGACTCAGAACAAGGTCATGCTGTTATGTTGAAATACCCAGAGAGCCTTTCTCTCGGGACCCTCGCCCAAAGACCACCAAGAGTCCGAAATTCGTTGCAACAGCAAGAGGATTTATTCTGTCCAGTGCACGGGGGTTCAGCTGCCTTAGGGAAGGAGCAGAAACCCCGGGTGACTGTTACAGCGAGTATTTAAGCTCAGAAACCGCAAGCAGCTGTGTGTGTGGGGTTTCCAGGGAAATTACAGTATACAGCTATACAAACATATTCTATACATTGATCGATTGTTCAGTTATCTTTGGCAACGTCCATCCACTCTTTGTGGTTGGCCATTTCTTCGGGATACTGAGCCTTGAGGAGTGGTTCCAAGGTCCCTGGGGTCAGTTTCTCATGACCCTGGTGCAGACCCTGGGATCAGTTTGTATTTTTCCATGGTCTTACAATGTTCTGTAAGAGGTCTGTTAATCTTAAGAAATTCCACAAAGCTTTACATAGGACCCATAAGATTAAAGGTCAATATGAACTGTTATGTTGAAAATGGCTTAAGTCACAGCCGACCACCGGGCAGCACTTCCTGCACCTGCAGATGAGCTCATTGTAGGTTTTGAAGCTTTGGCCTTTAGAAGTTGAGAGACAAAGATGTTCATCACCATAGCTCAGCGGCCCCTCACTCCTCCTCCCCCCCCCCCCCCCGCCCGAGATCTGAGATACAGTCCTGATCAATCAGCCTTAGGATGTGCATTCCATAAAGCATCCCTGTCTGAGATTGGAGTTTGTGTGGCTATTCCGGGAATCCAATAACATTAACAAACACCGTAAGAAATGAGCTATCAACTCACAGAAATACATGAAGGGTCCTAAGTTTGTATTGTGAACTAAGCAAAGGCAAGATGGGACTGGCTAGATGGCTCAGCAATTATAGAGGGCTTGCTGCTCTTGCAGGGGGACCAGGTTCAGTTCCCAGCATCCACATGTTGGCTCACAACCACTCCATAATTCCTGTTCCAGAGGATCTGATGCCCTCTTCTGACCTTCACAGGTCCTGCTCAAATGTGATACAAATGTATACATGCTAGAAGAACATCCATACACATAAAATTAGGAGAGAAGCCAATCTGAAAAGGCTCAAACCTATAAAATGTAAGTAACAAATCTAACTATATGACATTTTAAAAGTGAAAGGGGCATAACTGGAAAAAGTGAAGAGGGAGGAGGAGGAAGAAGAAGAGGAAGAAGAAAAGGAGGAGGAAGAAGAATAGGAGGAAGATGAGGAGGAGGAGGAGGAGGAGGAGGAGGAGGAGGAGGAGGAGGAGGAGGAGGAGGAAGAGGAGGAGGAGGAGGAGGAGTGTCTTAGTCAGGGTTTCTATTTTTGCACAAACATCATGACCAAGAAGCAAATTGGGGAGGAAAGGGTTTATTCAGCTTACTTCCACATGGCTATTGATCACCAGAGGAAGTAAGGACTGGAATTCAAGCAGGTCAGGAAGCAGGAGCTGACGCAGAGGCCATGGAGAGATGTTCCTTGCTGGCTTGCTTGCTTCTCCTGGCTTGCTCAGCCTGCTCTCTTATAGAACCCAAGACTTCCAGCCCAGGGATGGCACTACCCCTTTGATCACTAATTGAGAAAATGCCCCACAGCTGGATCTCATGGAGGCATTTCCCCAACTGAAGCTCACTTCTCTGTGATAACTCCAGCCTGTGTCAAGTTGACACATAAAACTAGCCAGTACAAGGAGGAAGAGCCAGTTAGAAGCCAGAACATTTTGAGGACAGAAAAACTATTCTGCGTTAAATCTTTTAATTGTTCTATGGATGAGTTTCTCCAACACTGATAGAGAATGGTTGAACAGAATTTGATATTGGGGCCTTTGGGAGGCCTCTAGGGCATTTCCCAATGGCAAAGGGTGGGTTGCCTTGCCTATCTCTTATTGATCTGCATTCCTTAGTCCAATGCAGGCCTTTGCCATACCTTCTGCATATTTCAGAAGGCTGGGGCTTTGTTTTTGGATTATCTCTAGGAAAAAAAAAATCACTTCTAGGAATGCCACACCTACAATCCCTTATCAAATGACCTTGTTTACCACAATGAAAACTTCTGACATTTTGATTTTTCTTATAACTTTTAGAAATTACTTCTCCTATCAGAGTAGCATCATAAACGTGAGATCCCAATATCAGCCCTATTTCTGATCCATTTGTGTACTGGTGCTGACTTTAAAGGTCTAATCATCTTTTTGCATTCTGAATTAGCATTTTCAAAAGCCAAAGATTCCATGGTATTTTTTTGAACTCTGAATCTCGTACTATTCTATTTACAGCTAAAGTAAATCCTTGCAAAAACTCAGTGAAGGCTTCTTTTGGGCCCTGTGTAATTTTAGTGCATGACTCAGAACTTTTTCCGATTCTTTAACCTTGTCCCAAGCTTTTAAAGCTGCTAAATGACATAATGCCAAGGTGTGATCATCAAACTCAAGCTGCGTTTGTAACTCAGCCTATTGACCTTCTTCACCTAGCAACTGATCCTAGGAAATATTAATACCTCTCGCCCTATTTCATTGTTTTATGGCCCTAGCTTCCTCTTTCTGTCATATTCGTCATTGTAACTGAAGACCAGCTTCCCATATTGCTGTTGCCAAATCTTTTTAGTCTTGGGGGATAATTCTTGAGTTGCCCAAGAACTTAATATCTGCTTCACATAGAGTGAATGAATGCAAACCACAGGAAACAATGACCTCCTTAAATCTTTTGCTTGTTTGTTTGTTTGTTTGTTTTTTCGAGACAGGGTTTCTCTGTATAACCCTGGCTGTCCTAGAACTCACTCTGTAGACCAGGCTGGCCTCGAACTCAGAAATCCACCTGCCTCTGCCTCCCAAGTGCTGGGATTAAAGGCGTGCGCCACCACTGCCCGGCTAGAGTTCTATATCTTTTTTAGAAGGTTTTAAATACAGCCTGGGAGTCCCACTCACAACCACACAAGGATGGAGACCGATGCAATTAGCATGAGGTTTTTATTGATCCAGTATACCGGGGTCATCTATCTTTCAGAGCGAAGGTGACGACGACGACGAGGGAACAAAGCTCTTACTTTTTATACCTTTTCAGAACAGAGTTTTAAAGCTTACAATGTGGGCTGGTTACAACTTACAACATGGGCTGGTTATCTTTCCCATTTTTATTGACCTTTCTCTTCCAGGAGGAGATACCAGTTGCACGTAGGAGGGGTTGGGGGAGATCCTCCTTGAGAAGTTTCCCTGGAACAGGGCATCCTTTGGGGATGAGTGCTTGCTTAGTCCTTGCATTCTTGGCCCCTCGGTATTTTTATGAGATATCCCTTTAGGATTAGTGGCCTTGGTATTTTTATGAGGTACTTTTCTAGCTCCTTGGTTTGCTCTATTCTTACAAAGGCAAATAGGAGCAGACTACTGTCCTCCAGTCAGCTACAAGGAGGGCCTCAAAGCCCACACCCACAGTGACACACTTCCTCCAACAAGACCACACCTATTCCAACAAGGCCAGGCCTCCTAATAGTGCCACTCCCTGGGCCAAGCATATTCCAACCACCACAAATCTCCTCAAATCTAATATGTCTATAGAATTCTATTTAACTGCTTCATAACCTTGGGGCTGCCTATTGTCTCCAGGTAGGTCCTGTGTAAGTAACTGGATAGACTACGATTGGTTTTCTAACAACCTTGGACTACCCCTCCTACGTGTTACACGTGGCAGCATGGAAGGCTTGTCTAAATTCCTCTGCCTGTGTTTGAGTATTTCTCTTACTTTCATTTATAAGCCTTTCTAAGGCTCAGATATTGTTAATCTACTTTTCATAGCTTCCTTTTTCCTGTGTCTCTAAAGCTTATTTTCTTTGAAAGGATACAGAAAGTCACTATGGCTGTTAGGGATAAAATATGAAATACCAAAATGATAATAATCATAATTGGTATTGACCTAATTCTACTTACGTCATTTTGCGTCTATTTTCTCCTTCTATTTTCAAGCCATCTAAAGTAGTACCACCCAGGCTCCTACTAAAGTAGCACCTTGTATTGTGGTTTTTCTCATCCTTAAGTCTCTCCTTGAAGACTTCCCAGGTGACTTCCCAAATCTGATCGCATCTGACCAAGCCAGCTCAGTCAGCCAACAGATTCTCCAGGGCAGGAGCGAGGATTAAAAAGAAAAAGACAATTAGACAACACCATAGCAGGACTCCAGCCAGTTCTGAGGCTGAGGCTGAGGCAGGTTTATTTTTTTTCCCAATCTGCTTTTATACCATTTTAATTACATGCAAGTAATAAGGTCAGTTCTAGGTTAAGGAACAATCAAGACAATAAACACAATTAGTGAAGGAACAAGCAAGGCTTATCAGGATGACCAACCTATCTGAGCCAACTTCCCAGTCCTAGCCCAAAGTCATACTCTTGCCTGATTTGTTCTAGCCCCAAATCAGATTTCTGCTTAAGCTTACTTCTGTGTCCTGGCCCAATGTCCGGAAGCTCTCCTCACGCATCTCAGTTTGTCCTCAGCTGGGGTAATTTCTTTGTCTGTATGGTCATACTACCCATTGAAGCACCAAATGTTTTTAACAAAATCTCAAATGTTTGGTTTCACCAATAAAGGCGGGAGCAGGATACTGAGATAAAAGCCTGTTAGCTCAGAGAGTTAGAGAAAGCAATCAACTTACCTTCCTCCTCAGTTGATGTCTCAAAAGGAAAAGGAAAGCTCTCTTTTTCCAAGCTGTCTGAAAAACTCATCAAACTGAATGTCCCTCCCTTCTATTTCCTGTGAGTCTCTCTATCCTTCCTTCCAACTCCCTCTTACTCTCTATGGTTTGTTCTCATATTTACTCCATATCAAGCGGTCGTTTGCGCTGCCTCTCGATCAATGGTTGACTTTATTTAATCCTGTTTACAATAAACAGAAAACTCTGCCAGGTGGTGGTGGTGCCTGCCTTTAATCCCAGCACTTGGGAGGCAGAGACAGGCAGATTTCTGAGTTCGAGGCCAGCCTGGTCTACAGAGTGAGTTCTAGGAAAGCCAAGGCTACACAGAGAAACCCTGTCTCAAAAAAAAAAAAAAACAAAAAACCAAAAAAACAAAAAATAAAAAATAAATAAAAAATAAAAAATAAAAAATAAACAGAAAACTCTTGGATTAAGGTGCATGCTAGGGCTGAGCCACACAACAACTAGAAACAGATTTTTCCAGTAAACAACACACTCTAGGGGTTCCCAGTGTGATCAAATATCCTACATCAACACCGCGTGTAAGCAGCACTGTGGGAACAGACACATCAGTTGTCAATGATGTAAGTTTAAACGATTACTACAAAGGGGCACAGAAGCTATTTGGAGATAACGGAACCTTTTTCTACCTGTGATGGCGGTTCTTGGTTATCTGACTATGACTAAAACCCAAAAATGGAGGGGCACCGCAGCAAAGGATCCTTTGCTTTATTTGAAGTGGGAAGATCTACTTCTAATCTATACAAGAACACGAAAGAAGTAAGCATCTGCTTTTTGCCTGCTTACCCTCCCTCCCACTAGCAAGTCCATTTCTTCTGCTATTAGAGTCTACTTCTTCAGGATTCCTGCACATACCGAAAACCATCTAAGACATTCGGCCTCATGGAAGGAGCAACGACTGGATTCTTGGACCTTTTGTTTATAGACAACCATTGTTGGAGTAGTGATTGTCCTCCATTTTTTTTTCTTTGTACAGGTAGTGTTGTGTTAGAATCGAGGCTTGAGTCCGGACAGACCACAACCAGGCCAAAGCAGTTCCACGTGGCAGAGGTTTATTGTGGGGAAGAGGGCAACGGTAGTGATGAAGAGGAGGAGGGAAAGAGAGAAAGAGGTCAGAGGGGTCTGCCATGTACTTGGATAGTGAGGTAGCAGGCAAAGGTGGGAGGTAAGCCAAGTGGATTCTGGGTCGCAGATGTGCCAGTCTTTGTCTCCTGTGTGTGATGTCACTGGGTTTGGAGCAGATCTGCGGTGCCGGTTCTTGATACCAACATACTTCCTTATAAAGAGAATGAAAAAAGGAGAGGGGGAAGCTGATGGTGAAAAGGGAATGGGGGTGTTGTGTCTCTTTTTCTTTTACTTTTTTTTTAAGATTTATTTATTTATTTTATGTGTATTCGTACACTGTAGCTGTACCAATGACCGTGAGCCATCTTGTGGCTGCTGAGAACTAAGCTCCTGTCCTGCTCGCTCCTGCCCTGCTCGCTCTGGCATAATTCACTGTAGCTGTCTTCAGACACACCAGAAGAGGGCGTCAGATCTCATTATGGGTGGTTGCTGGGATCCAAACTCGGGACCTTCAGAAGAGCAGTCAGTGCTCTTACCTGCTGAGCCATCTCGCCAGTCCTCTTAAACAGCACCGTATGATGTGTTTATAAAAAGAGAAAGAGAAAGGGGGAGGGGGAGGGGGAGAGAAGGGATAAGGGAAGCGGGGGAAAGAACAAGAGGCCAAGAAGCAAGAGTAAGAGGTGGAGGAGGGGGCAAGCAGCCCCTTTTACAGTGGGTCAGCTCTTCCTGGCTGTTGCCAGGTAACTGTGAGGTAGAGCATATCTGGCTGTTGCCAGGTAATTGTGGGGTGGAGTTTAGACAGAATGCTAACAGATAGAGACAGACATGGAGAAGAAATAGCGTCTACGTTAGAGTTTCTATTGCTGTGAAGAGACACTGTAACCATTGCAATTCTTTTCTGGTTTTGCTTTTGGTTTTTTGAGACAGGGTTTGTCTGTGTAGCCCTAGCTGTCCTGGAACTCATTCTGTAGACCGGGCTGGCCTCGAACTCAGAAATCCACCTGTCTCTGCCTCCCAAGTGCTAGGATTAAAGGCGTGCCCCTCCACCTCTGAGCTGACCATAGCAATCCTAATAAAGTAAAACACTTAACTGGGACTTGCTTACAGATTTGAGATGTAGTCCATTATCATCATGGCGGGAAGCACGGTGGAATGCAGGCAGACACAGTTCTGGAGAGGTAGTTGAGAGTTCTACATTTGGAGCTACCAGCAGCAGGAAGAGACAGTGAGTCAATGAAGAGGTCAGCTCAGGAACTTTGGAAAAGTCATGGAACACTTGCTCCTTTGGAAGGGAGAGGCTAATTAACATTCCTCTTTGGGGGGGGGGGACCAACTTGTGGGCGGGGACACATTCCGAAGTGGCCACTTACAGATAAGGGAAATCCTTGACACCTCATTCCCTAAAGACCAATCAGTTTAAAAAGTCACACTGTTCTGCCAATCATATTGAGCCTAACGGCTGCTGCCCCGAGAACTGTATAAAGGCTTGCTGGATGGGCTGTGTGTGGTCATTCTCTCCCCATGTTCAGGGCCACCCCAGAATGCTGGATTAAATAAAATTTCTCTTGCTTTTGCATCGATTCCTATCTCCACGTTGTTCACTTAAGGGTCTCCGGTAAGTTAAGGCTCACTAGAGTCTTACACCACTAGCCCTGGCTTGAGCTTCTGAAACGTTGAAACCTACTCCAACCCCACCCCCGGAGACACACTTCCTCCAACAAGGCCACACCTCCAGTAATGCTGCACCTCCAATAATCCCTATGAGTCTATAGGGGCCATTCGAACCACCACAGATAGAGAACTTTGATATGCTACCTATGATGGCATTGTTATACAGTTGTTATACAACTGTATGAATCTAATACAAGTCACAGAACTGTGAACTGTAGTGAATTTAGGGGCTGGGGATAGACTTCAGTGGTAATGAGCATGCTCAGTATTGATAAGGCTCTGGATTGAATTCCACGAACTACAAAAAGAAAAAGAAAAAAAGAATAGTTAACTTTACTGTATATAAATCAAATCTTTAAAAGAAAAAAACTGAAGGACATAGTGACCCAACGTTTCTGTAGCCTCCCAAGAAAGATTGCTATAAATTAGACCAGCCTTGTCTACAAAGTGAGACCTTGTCTCAATTAATATTAGATTAAAAATGAATGACAAGCTGGGCGGTGGTGGCGCACACCTTTAATCCCAGCACTTGGGAGGCAGAGGCAGGCAGATTTCTGAGTTCGAGGCCAGCCTGGTCTACAGAGTGAGTTCCAGGACAGCCAGAGCTACACAGAGAAACCCTGTCTCGAAAATACCAAAAAAAAAAAAAAAAAAGAATGACAATGGTTGGAGAGATGACAATGGCTGGAGAGATGACAAGGTAGTTAAGAGCACTGGCTGCTCTTGGAGAGAAGAACCCACATTCAATGCACCAACCATCTGTAACTCCACTTACAGAAGCCAATGCCTTCTTCTGGCTTTTGTGGCCACCAGATATGTGGTACACACACCAACATGTAGGTAAAACACACATACACATAAAAAAAAAAAAAAAACAACCCTGAACTTCTTAAAATAAAGGATGAATTCAAAGGCTGTTAAAACACAACTTTCTGTTGTGACATCTGAAGTGACATCTCAGTCAGGTGAAACCCTTGTAAACAAAGGGAAGTCCCAACTATGCTCTCCACTATGTCAGAAGACCTAGGAATCACAAGGGTATTGCCTCACAGGACCTCCAAGAATGGTAAGGTCATTGCCCTCACAGGACCCCCAAGAAATGCAAGGGCATTGCCCTCAGAGGTTGACCTCGGCAGCCTCAGAAGCACAAAGTAGAGAAAGGCTTACTCTGAAGAGATTTGCGTGCATGGTTTTGTCTACTATAAAAGCAAATAAGACTCACAGAAGAACTGCAATGTTTTTGAATTACATTATTAAAACATAACCGATTTGCACCAAAAGTACAAAGACAGTAGAAAATTTGAAAACAAACAGAACTTTAGATTCCTCTATTAAAAAAAAAATTTTTTTTTAAAATAATGAAGTATTCACCTGCTAACAAAAGCTATCCTTTTTGGGGGGGGGGGTTCGAGGGTTTCTCTGTGTAGCCCTGGCTGTCCTGGAACTCACTCTGTAGACCAGGCTGGCCTCGAACTCAGAAATCCACCTGCCTCTACCTCCCAAGTGCTGGGCTTAAAGGCGTGCACCACCACTGCCCAGCCCACAAAAGCTATCTTTCATTTGAAAAGGAAGTGTGATTCAGAGGACTGAAACCTCAAAACCCAGAGAACTGAGCCAAAAATAATCGTTCACAACCTTTAGCAGTATTCAAGGAACTGGCCCTGCTGGGTTTCATGTAAACTCTGATCAGCGGTAAGTGTGTGCATCCATTCCCTCTCACTTAGGGAGTGTCTTTAGGAGTTACACTATGCCTGTTCTAATTATATCTGTTGGGCTTTTCAAGTCAAGAACTGGACTCAAGGGACAGCAAGATGGCTCAGCTGCTAAGAGCACTTTCCACACAAGCAAGTCTTTCAATCTGAGTTCAAAGCTCAGAACCCAAGGTGGAAAGGTGGAAAGAAAGAACTGAATTCCAATAGTTATCCTCCGGTCTCCATACAGATGCTCAGATATGCCCACATTCATAGACACTGACACACACAAACACAGATACACATACACAAACACACACCGTAAGACCCTGACGAGTCTTAGCTTACCGGAGGACCCCCGAGTGAATTATATGGAGCCTGATCAATGCAAAGAACATGAGGATTTTTATTTCAGTGCACTGAGGCCGTCTCTGACCCTCAGGAAAGGAGGTGACCCCCACACAGCTTGTTCAGTGAGCTTTTATACAATTTTCAGGGCAGCAGCCATTAGACACAATGTGATTGGTAGAACTGTGTGACCTTTTTAAACTGATTGGTCTTTAGACTTCCCTTGTCTGAAGGTGGCCAAAGGTCCACCCTGCGGAATGTGCCCCCACTCGAAGGTAGTTTCTCACCCTGTGTTCTGAGGAATGTTAATTAGCCTTTCCCTTCCAGAGAGTTCTGCTACCTTCCTAAAATTCCTGGCCTCCCAGTGTTCTTGTGAGACGTCCCCTGTTTACTCAGACCTTACAACACCATACACGTAAACATACATACCACACACACACACACACCACACACATCACACAAACCACATGATGTGTTTATAAAAAGATAAAGAGGTATAAGATGGAGTGTGTGTGAGGTATGGGGCAAAGAGGTGCCTCTACAGGTCCATGCCAAGGCCTCTCTTCCCCTCTGAGGGACCAGCCACACAACAGTATAGTATAGAATAGAGTTTATTTAGGGCATGGGGAGGGGACTTAAGAGGGTAGCAGAGGCAGAGAAAGGCAGAGAGAGTAGAGAAGTAAAGGCTGGCCATGACCACATGGAGAGAGAGGGGAAAGGATTGAGGAGAGAGGGGGAACAAGAGGGCAAGAGGCAAAAGAGAGAGGCAATAGAGAGAGGAGGGGGCAAGCAGCCCCTTTTATAGTGGGCCAGGTCTACCTGGCTATTGCCAGGTAACTGTGGAGTGGAGTTTAGACTGATTGCTAACATTGTGTACCATATATCACACACGCACCACACACACATAAACATACATACCACCCACAGACATACACACAAGCACAGACATACACACACAAACACATATACCACATATACCGCACACATCACTCACACACACACACACACACACACACACACACACACACCACACGTTTTAGGCATTTTAGGGTTGTAGATAGCACAAAAAAAAAATGTGAAAAGAGGCCGGGTGGGTGGTGGTGCATGCCTTTAATCCCAGTACTTGGGAGGCAGAGACAGGCAGATTTCTGAGTTCGAGGCCAGCTTGGTCTACAGAGTGAGTTCCAGGACAGCCAAGGCTATACAGAGAAATCTTGTCTTGGAAAAAAAAAATGTGAAAAGAGATAGCAGAAACTTTAGGGAAAGGGGTTTATGGGCTTAGGAGACACAAGACCAGGCTCACAATGCTAGAATTATCAAGACTCAGTCAACTGAGTTCCTCAGGTTTTAAATGAATGGCTTATTTTAAACGTGCATTTCAATTGTGTGATTCAGGTATCGTCATATGTAATCCTGGCATATTTCACAATAAAGAAATTCATAGCAACAAATTGATTTCAGACCGAAGCCAACTCTCCACTAGCTGCTTTAGCAAAAAATTACAGCTGAGTGATTACAGGGGAATTTCTGTGTCCCCCTGAATGTGCCGTGGTCATATTCTGAATGCCCACTTGTTTCCTTTGCTTTCTGGTACTAGAAATCTGAACAAGAGCCTCCCACGTGTAATGCAGACACTGTTCTACTGAGCAATGCTCTAGGTCCCTGTATCTTTTCCTTAAGTTCTTGGGATAATTGAATTTTTTTTTTTCGAGACGGGGTTTCTCTGTGTAGCCCTGGCTGTCCTGGAACTCACTCTGTAGACCAGGCTGGCCTCGAACTCAGAAATCCGCCTGCCTCTGCCTCCCAAGTGCTGGAATTAAAGGTGTGGGCCACAACCGCCCAGTGATAATTGCATTTATAACACATATTGCAGGCTCTTTCGTTTTCCTGCTCACTAGAACTGACTTCCAAAGACACGCAGACATCTCAGATAACTCGGCTAGTATGTGGTAGGATTCTTGTTTTATATTTTCAGAGAGAAAATGCTGATTTCGTATCATTCTTTATTTATTTAAAATATGTACGAGTGACCTCATACAATATATCTTTCGAAAAAGAATTTTAGATTTATCTTATGCTTTTGAGTGTATGTCAGGGCAGCACATGTGTGCCTAGTACTCTCAGATGTCAGACGAGGGCACTGGATCCCCTGCAACTAGAATTATGGATGGCTGTGAACCACCATGAATGTGTTGGGAATCAAGCCTAGGTCCTCTGCAAGAGCTGCTAGTACTCATAACCACTGAGCCATCTCTCCAGCCCCTATCCAATACATCTAATTATATCCAACCAAAGTCCCTCTCTCCCACTGGCATGTTCCCCCATCTTTTTTACATACTTTTATGTAACATTTATCAAATATATTTTGCATTTATTTCAATAGGTTTCACATACATAGCCATATGAAACGCTTTATTTATACACACAAACTGTATTTTCTTTGTATTGTCTCAATTTCTGTACGTTGGATGCTGAAGAGATGTTGAATCAAGTACACTTAAATGAGGCTTCTTAGCTGGCGTTGGTGGCGCATGACTTTAATCCCAGCATTTGGGAGGCAGAGGCAGGCAGATTTCTGAGTTCGAGGCCAGCCTGGTCTACAGAGTGAGTTCCAGGACAGCCAGGGCTATACAGATAAACCCTGTCTCGAAAAACCAAAAAAAAAAAAAAAAAAAAAAAAGAGGCTTCTTAAGAGCTGGGGGGCACAGGGCAATTGCTTAACTAGGGTGTGGTCGTTGTTACAAAACAGGGGTTCTTTGAAGAAATACTGAAAAGTACTTAGGCCACCCAGGTCAGAAACTCTGGAGGTCCAGCACCCTCAAGGAATTCTCCCTCCTATACCAAGGAAATAACTGACTAAAGACAAAAGCAGCCTCTGATCCACTCCCAACCCCTGGAGGCAAGAAGCAAAGCAGGAAGGCTGTTGGCCTGGCTCTGGCTCTGGAAGACAGAAGGGAAGATTTTTTTTTTTTTTTTTTTTTTTTGGTGAGTCGCTAGGAGGTAATTAAACGAGTGCAGGCAAGTCCCAACCAACCCTTCCGGTAGTAAAGCAGTCTTGGGGGTTCACCTCTTAGAAGTCCTAAGAGCAGGATCGCTTAGTAGAATTTCGTAATCTTAGAGCTGGGAGGTGCCTTTTGTTGCTATGGAACTCGGTCTTCAAACAAAAGAGTCAAAGAGCCCAATTTAAAAACAAAAACCCTAGGAAAGCAAGACTGCAGTGGTTGTGGATGAAGGAGAGACAGACAGAAAAAGCTATTTAAAAACTTCTAAAAGATCATCATTGAAGAAAACATTTTTACTTGTATCACAGGCTAAGGCAACCGTAAACAGAAGAAAGCAAACCGTCCCAAATGGATGGATTCTTAGCTGTAAAGAGAGTGTGGAACCACTGAGACGAGGAGAATGGGGACTGTGACTTTTAGGAACCCAGGAAGGGGCCTCGGATGGACATTTGAAGATTCCTGGAATTATGCTCTTTGAAATAATTTCCAGTGTGCACCAGGTGGCGTGCGCGTCCAATGCGTGGAAGAACCTTTGTGTGTGTGTTTTTTTTTACTCATAGATCCAATGGGTTCAGCTTATGTGTATGAGTTTATATATGTGCACCACATGTATACCTGCTATTCTCACATGTCAGTAGAGGGCATTGAACGCCCAGGAACTAGAGTATGGATGGTTGTGAACTGCCATGAGTGTGTTGGGAATCAAATCTGTTCTTTTAGCCTTAAGAAATCTGATGGTTACCAAGCCCAACACCACAAGCGCCGCCACCTCTTCTAGGGCTTAACAGCCTTTCTTTTCACTTCCATTTTAACTGTCGAAAGCGTGAGGTACACTTTCACACATTAAAGACGCGCAGAGCTCTCCTAGCGGTCTGCTGAGCAGGGAGGCGGTGGTGCCAGTTACTCCCCGGTTCGGTTTCACGGCTAGGTGCCTACGAAGAAGCGCAGGTCCAGAGCCAGTTTGCTCTTCCGCAAAGAGGAACCGCGAGCTCACCACCCTCGGAACGCCACGCCCCTCGCCCCGCCTCCTCCCCGGCGGTCGTGCGCAGGCGCGGCAGGGCGTGCGCGGTTGCTAGGCGACGCGGCGGCTCCCGCGTGGTCTCCCTGCGGACCGCGCGAGCCCAGAGCTGAGCCGCGGCTCGTAGCGAAGCCAGCAGGTGCGGTGCCGGAGGCGACCCACCGGGCCAACCGCCGCCCCTGTGCCCGCGGGGCGAGCTCGCGATGGGAGGCGCAGCCCGCGAACGCGGGAGGAAGGACGCGGCGCTGCCGGGGGCCGGGCTCCCGCCGCAGCAGCGGAGGTAACGGCGCCGGGGTAGGAGCGGGAGGACTCCTTGCGGGTCCCGGCTGCCTGTCCATCAGCGCGGTGAGCGGGAAGGGCGGGGGAGGGCGGGCGGGACGGCTCGGCCTCGGGAGAGCCGGGGCTGGGACCTGGCAACCGCGCCCTGTTGCTCCGAGAGTCTGCTGAGCCCGCCCTGCCCCTGGGGTGGAAGAGCAGAGACCCGGGACTTTGTCCCTCGTATGCAGCCTGGTCCCTTCTTCACCCCCCCCCCCCCCGCCCCCCGCATGCGGCCCTGGCTAAGGGAACCCAATCGGGTCGTTCGTGTCTGGCTGTTGCTCTGCAGATGCGGTGCTGGTGTGTTTCATCGTGCTATATGGCAGAGGCCGGTCCCGACAAGAAAATTGCCTTTCTGTTACCGAAACATTCTGTCTGAACGTCAATATATATATATTTTGGGGGAGATATTTTAATTTCTTGTGGGTTGTTTTTAAAGCCCTCTTCTATCCCTTTAACACTCCAGAAGTAATTTTTAGTTTTTGTAAGACAGATCTCAAAAGTGACTGAAACAACCCCAGATTTTTTTTTTTTTAAAAGACAATGAAAAATGTCACCTAGACTTGGTTGTGTTCGTAGTATATCGTCTGAGATGACAACGTGAACCAGTGAGGAGTGTGACTGGAGAGTGTGTGTAGTCATGGGAGCAGATTAAAATGTATTATTCAAGGCCATCTTGTGGCCTTAGTAAATCCTGCCCATTGTTTGTGTGCCTTCACAGTGGCGGACCCACAGTGTCAAAACAATCACTTTGTACTCCTTTAGCATTTTAAACAGTCCCCTTATACCCGGAAATGAAGTGGGAACCGGAGAGCGATTTGGTTTATTTTGTAACTTACAGCATCGGGTGGGTTCTTCTTGGCTGCCTTGTTTCAGTATTAGGTTAGCTGTAAAATAATGTGCATCAAATAGTGAAGGGAAGACAGCCCCAAAGGTCTTCTGTTTCTTGCTAGTGAGAGTGGAGACGCTCTTTTCTTCCCATTTACCTGTGAGCCTGTTTAGAGGAGGAAGGCAGCACAGGCAGGGGCTGAAACCAGAATCCAGGTCATCGGCTTGGATTCTAAAACAAACTTCTCCATTATGTTTTTTCTTTCTGCTTTTAGGTTCCCTTATTCAATTAGCCTTTATTTCCGAGTAATATTAATTGGTGGTCCCACATTTTTTTGAACAACATTCATTCAGAAAGTAAGATTTGTTGTAACTACTTTGATTACTTGCTATTATTTGTTTGTGAGCTAGAGACAGGGTCTCTTTATTATGTAGCTCTGGCTGCCCTGGAACGGACTCTGTAGACCAAATGGGCCTTAAACTCACAGACATCCACCTGCCTCTGCCTCCTGAGTGTTCGATTAAAGGAGTGTGTCACCACACCAGCCTGTTGTAATTAATTTAAAACTTGAATCTAGAAATATTTTTCTTTCTTTAAAAAGAAAAAGGAAACATGTATTGGCGCAGAGGTGGAGGCAGGTGGATCAGTATGAGTTCAAGGTCAGTCTGCTCTACCCAGCAACTTCCAGGACAGCCAGGGCTGTGAAAGAAACCCTGTCTCAAAAAGAAAAGAAAAAAAAAAGGTCAGAAACCTTCTCTTCCACTGCCCAGTGCCCGGCTTGTTTTTGTGCAGTGTCAGAAAGGATGAGAAACAGTTAAGTCCTGGGGTATTTTGAAAGTGCAAGCTCATTTTGTTTAGTTGCTGACCTGTTTTTATCTGTAACCATTTCTCCTAGGTTGGGAGATGGTGTCTACGATTCTTTCATGATGATAGATGAAACCAAGTGCCCACCCTATTCAAACACACTTTGCAATCCCTCTGAAGCACCCGTCTCCAGAAGGCTAAATGTAAGTAAGTAAAGGAAGTAATTCTTTCTCAAGATTGGCTTGAGGAGGGCTGGAGAGATGGCTCAGCGGTTAGGGGCGCTGACTGCTCTCCCAGAGGTCCTGAGTTCAGTTCCCGGCAACCACATGGCGGCGGCTCACAACCATCTGTGATGGGATCCGATGCCCTCTTCTGGTGCGTCTGAGGACAGCTACAGTGTACTCATGTACATAAAATAAATCTTTAAAAAAAATAAAGATTGTCTTGAGGGAGAGAAAGTGCTACTGAAGTCCCCTTTGTTGTTGTGGGTCGGTTGTTTTTGTAGGGGGGTGCGGTTCTTTTGGTTTTGTAAAAAGAATTTTTTTTTTTTTTTGACACAGAGTCTCAGTAATGTAGTCCTTTTCTAGCCTGGAATTCTGTATAGACCAGGCTAGATTCAAAGTCAGGGATGTGCATGCCTCTGTCTCCAGAGTGCTGGGATTAAATGGGTATGTCACTATAGCCTGCTCAGTTTGCTTTTGATTTCTCCTGATTTGGGGAAACAGTTCCTGTGGTTTGAGTCCAGCTCTTTGGACCAGTTTGGATTTGAAGCCCACCCTTTCCTTATTCTTTCCCCTGGGGTAGATATGGCACTTGGGATCGGGGGAGGGACTCTTGTTTAGGCGGTGACGTTTCTTTTTTTTTTTTTTTTTTTTTTTTTTTTTTGAGACAGGGTATAACCCTGGCTGTCCTGGAACTCACTCTGTTACCAGGCTGGCCTCGAACTCAGAAATCCACCTGCCTCTGCCTCCCAGTGCCGCGTTTCTCTTTTATTGTAGGTGACATGCATAGACTATTACCAAGGCTTCTTAACAGGAGTAACAAGGAAAATGGTGTCAGAATTCATAGTCAGCTCAGTTTTTCCCTGTGTAGTCCTGGCAGATCAGTATATGAAAGACAACTTTAAAAATAAATAAATAAATAATAGGGGCCAGGCAGTGGTGGCGCACGCCTTTAATTAATCCCAGCGCTTAGGAGGCAGAGGCAGGCGGATTTCTGAGTTCAAGGCCAGCCTGGTCTACGGAGTGAGTTCTAGGACAGCCAGGGCTACACAGAGAAACCCTGCCTCGAAAAACCAAAATAAATAAATAAATAAATAAATAAATAATAAAAAAAATAATAAAAGGTCGTAAATTAAGTTTAAACAATGAGTCTGGGTTTCTCTGTGTAGCCCTGGCTGCCCTGGAACTCACTCTACCGTAGATGGCGAACTCAAGGTGCTGGAGTCAAAGGTGTGTACCGCCGTCATTTGTCCAGCTTGGGTTTTGAGGCATTCAGATCCTTTATGAACTCCAGACCCTTAGCTTTTGGCACTGTTTTGTTTAAGGTAATAAGGAAATGAATTCACAGTCCACCGGCATATGTAGAGTAGCAGAGCAGGGCTTGGACAAGCTCCAAGGCAAGGAGCCATGGTCAGTGACTTGAAACTGTGCTAGAGTGTGTCATCTGATGAAATGTCTGACTTCCTGAGCTGACTCCTTTGTGTTTTTCCTTTTTGTTGTTCCTCTTACAACCTACATTTGTTGCTTTGTTCCTTTCTTATTTTACTCTGTAATTTTACTTTAAAAATAGTACATATACCTGTGCATGTTTTATGTTTTGTGGTGGGTGTGTGTGTGTGTGTATGTGTGCGCGCGCGCGCATGCAGACTTAGCAGCAAGCACCTTCATCTGCCGAGCCATCTTGTTATCCTTGTAATTGTTTGTAGTTCTTCCCTAGGTTTTGTCACTTTCAAGGCTAATAATATTACAAGCCTGGTCTAAATATGTTTGGAAGTCTGGTCACCCTATTTTTAATCTCTTCTGGAGCACAGTGGGGGTTCTGTCTATCCCTGTGAGTTTATTTCTGTGGTCTCTGAACACCTCTGAGAAATCCAGAGCCATCTCTGTGGTAACCATCATAGTTCCTGGCTCCCTGCTTGCTGTCACTCAGGGTAACATTGCATTGAAAGCCTCCTGTAGTTGGGCATCGGGCACAAACCTCATTTAACTTTAAGTCAGAGTTGACCCATGTTGACCTCTATTCTATACATCTCTCAAATTATATTTTAGGTGAATCAAGTGAATTTTTGTTTTGTTTTGTTTTGTTTTTGAGACAGGGTTTCTCTGTGTATCCATGGCTGTCCTGGAACTCACTCTGTAGACCTGGCTGGCCTCAAACTCAGAAATCTGCCTGCCTCTGTCTCTCAAGTGAATTTCTTATTGCATGTTGTTTAGGATGACAGTTATGGGGAAGCCTTAAGATTTTAGATTCTAATCCAATATGTCATTGCAAGAGTTTTTTGTTTTTTTTTTTTAACTCCCTTATCTACTTTTATTGTGTGTGTGATGTTGATGTATGCTCTTCTGTTTCATTCTTTGGTCTCTCGATCAAGAGCTCTCATATATGACCAGCCTTGCTAGCCAGCTTGCTCTATTTTTTTTGCCTTCTGAAGCTGGAATTAGAGGCAGGCTCCATGGCCACCCCGTACTGACATGGGTCCTCCTGCAAACACTTTAACCTCTGCTCTGTCTCCCCAGCCTCTGTTATTTGCAGACTTGGCTGGGAAAGTGCGTTTTGACCCCATAGGAGCACTTACAATCCCTAATGCTATGATTCCATTCGGAGTGTCCATTAGTCCTGGCAGAGCCCCAGAGTCAGCCTCAGAGCTTTCACAGGCTCCTCTAATCTGTCAGTCATCTGCCTAAAGGCTTTTTATTGGACTAAGTTCTTTGTTGCAGAGATTTAGGCTCAGGAGCTGGTAGAAGGTAGGAGTTTTTTGTTTTGGTGGTGTTAGGTGGGGATTGAACCCAGGACGTCATGCATGGTAGGCAAATAATCAACTGAGGCACATCCTCTGCTCCCAAGCCTAGGTTTTTATATCTGGATTAGGAGATTATTCATTCTGAAATTTCCAACAGGATTTTTGTAGGACTCAGCTAATACAACACATTTAAGACCTAATATGCTTTCCACACTAATGGTACACATGAAGCATTTTAAAGAAATAAAACATGATATTCTTGCCTGATCTGTTTTTTTTTTTTTTCTAGGCAGGGTTTCTCTGTGTAGCCCTGGCTGTCCTGGAACTCACTTTGTAGACCAAGCTGGCCTCGAACTCAGAAATCCATCTGCCTCTGCCTCCCAAGCGCTGGGATTAAAGGCGTGCGCCACCACTACCCAGCTGATCTGTTTCTTGTACATAATTACATGGTTAACAAAATTCTTGGTTGAGACCATTTTTCCACCTTTTTTTTTTTTTTTTTGTTAGTGTTTGTTTGTTGTTGTTTGAGACAGGGTTTCTCTGTGTAGCCCTGACTCTCCTGGAACTTGCTCTATAGACCAGGCTGGCCTCTGACTCAGAGATCTGCCTACACTCTGTTTCCAGAGTGCTAGGATTAAAGGTGTGCACCACCAGCATCTGGTTTATATACCTTTCTGATTATCACGATTATAATCCTACGCTAGAAATATATAGTATTTTATAACTATATACGAATACTGTTATCTAAGGGTTTCTATTTCTGTGAAGAGACACCATGATCAAGGCAAGTGTATTGAAGGAAAACATCCAATTTGGGCTGGCTTACATTTTTCAAAGGTTTAGTTCATTATCGTCATTTCAGGAAACACTGCAGCATGCAGACAGTCATTGTTTTATAAAAAAGAAAAAGAAGCCAGGGTCATCTACCAGTCATGGTGCTGAAAAAGTAGCTGAGAGTTCTACATCTGGATCATAGGCGGCAGGAAGAGTGGCACTGGACCTGGCTTGAGAGCCTACCCCCAGTGACACACTTCCTCCAACAAGGCCACACCTCCTAATAGTGCCACTCCTTACGGGCCTGTGGGGGCCATTTTCATTCAAACTCCCACAGCTATAGATTGAGGGAATGGGAAAGAATGTTTTATTATAGACAGGAGACTTGATTCATATAAGGATTTGAGATGGTGATCTGAGCTTTGATAATCTATAGTGGAACACATCTGCGCTACCCACTGTCCTGGAGGCCACACTTCAGGGAGGAAAGGGTGATGAGAGCCCGACAGGCACAGGTGAGGAAGGAGGACAAAATGAGGATGGTGCCTACAGAATTGCAGAGTAAGGACAGCATGGCCCTGGTTACGTTTCCAGGGACTTTATGAAACCTGGGCATGCCCTGTGAAATTCTGGGTAGTGTGGAGAGGGTGCGGTAAGGCTTGATGGAAAGAAAAGGCAGGAGTCAGGAGGTCCTGGTGACATTCTTAGTTCTGTTAGAGTAATTCTATGGACATTAGACCCCTGTTAAATACTTATTCTTAGTAATGTCCTGAGCCTGAGACTCTCTCATTATCACACACGGAAGTGAAGGCCTTCAAAGTCAAGACAGCCTTCAGCAGGCAGAGAAGTTTCCAGGGACAGATGCAGGACCACAGATAATGTCCTACCACCGAGATGGTTACACCTAGGGATGCATTCCTTTGCACTAAAACAGTGAAAAGCTTGACTATCTCGAGAAAGATAACGTATTAAATTGAATAGCAAGCAGAAGGCAGCCTTTATATGAGGGAGGAAACAGGTTAGGGGTTCCCATACAAAAACTTACTGCTGGGCCTTTCTTTGGCCAGATACTCCACTCTGGGGGGGGCGGCGGTGGGGGAAAGAGAGAATACAGGAGTGGCTAAGTGGTCACATTTATTTTGAGAATTTTACATATGGTAGCTACTGGTTTTGGGTAAGTTTTATAGTTTGTGAGAGTCTTTTCTGTTTTGAATATAGTTGGACTGGCACAACATGCTGCAAGTAGGAATTATCCACATTTTATACTCAAAGAAATAAAAGTTGTGAAAAGTTCAAGTGACGGTCCCAGGTCATAGAGCTTTAAGCAGTGCAGCCAGGGCCCAGCACAGCCCTTCAGACTTGGCCTATCTGTACAATGCATTCCAAAGAGCTTAGGGGTAAATATCTAGGTATATTAAAATTAGATAGTAGATGATTTAAGAAAAAATGACCAAGTTGCATACAGATACTCATTTTAGGTACATAAATATAACTAAAGCCAAGCCATTATTTTTTGCCTAGCTCAGCCTTATAGGTAGATTAAAGTTCTTAAGAATACTTGATTTTTAGTACTGGGGCTACAGTAGATATTCTAAGTATTGGATGGAGGGAACTCGTTTCTGGTTGGTCTTTCTTTTTCTTTTTCTTTTCCTTTTTTTTTCTTTCTTTCTTTCTTTCTTTTTTTTTTTTTTTTAAATAGGGTTTCCTTGTGTGGCCCTCGCTATCCTCAATCCTTGGTCCTTGGAACTAACTCTGGAGACCAGGCTGGCCTCAAACTTTAAGAGATCTGCCTGCCTCTGCCACTACCAACACCCAGCTACATTTCTGGTTTTTCATTTCTAAACGTGAGTTGGCTCTGTAGGTAAATACTCTTCCCACTAAGCCTAAGTTCAGTCCCTGGGAGCCATAAGGCCGAGGGAGAAAACTGGAAAGCTCTTCTCTGACCTCCACATGTCAGGGCACATGACCTCCTTCCTGCAAGAAATAATAAGTATCATAAAAATATGAGACTAATTGGTATGATACCACAGAGAAAAGAGGGAAATTGGGTCTTGAGGGCATTAGGATGTGAATGGATCGGGTAGGATGTGAATGGATCCGGTAGGATGTGAATGGATCCGGTAGGGTGTGAATGGATTGGGTAAGATGTGAATGGATCCGGTAGGATGTGAATGGATCCGGTAGGATGTGAATGGATCCGGTAGGATATGAATGGATTCGGTAGGATGTGAATGGATTGGGTAAAGATGTGAATGGGTAGGATAGGATGTGAATGGATCAGGGAAAGACTAAAGGAGTCTTAGGGTTTCCATTGCTATGAAGACACCAGGACCAAGGCAACTCTTATAAAGGACAGCATTTAATTGGAGCTAGCTTACAGATTCAGAAGTTCAGTCCATTACCATCATGGTGGGAAGCATGGCAGTGTGCAGGCAGACATGATGCTGGAGGAGCTGAGGGGAGCAGAAGGGGGTTGTGTAGCACACTAGTATACCTTGAGCGCAGGAGGCCTCAAAGCCTGCCCCCTACTGTGACACACTTCCTCCAACAAGGCCACACCTCCTAAGAGGACCCCTCCCTATGGACCAAGCATTCAAATACTTGCATCTGTAGGGAAAGTCCCTATTAAACCACCATGTGCCCGTGTGCATTTCAGAAGAGGAGAATGTTAACGTGTCCTGCTCTGGTGGTGTTCTTCTCCATATTTCTTTGAGACAGAGACTGTCACTAAATCTGGGGCTAGTCTGACTGTCTCTGTCCCCCATAGCCCTGGGGCTACAGGCACATGGGCAGCTTTTTAGCATAGGTACTAAGATCTGAATTCAAGTCCTCATTCTTACCACTGAGCCATCTCTCCAGTCCCCTGCTTAGGTCTTTTAACTCAGTCAGAGAGAAGGCCCTTTCGCCTTCCTCCTGTTTCTAGTGCCATTAACTGTGCGCGCTCTCTTCTCTCATAGATTACCACTGAGCCATTCACGAGAGGCCACACTCAGCACTTTGTGAATGGAAGTGAGATGAAAGTGGAACAGCTGTTTCAAGAGTTTGGCAACAGAAGATCCAATACTCTCCAGTCGGATGGCACCAGCAACTCTGAAAAGTCCTCTCCTGCTTCTCAAGGGAAAAGTTCAGAAAGCCTGAGTACGGTGAAGTGCAACCTTTCATCGAGACCGGCCAAGGTGCTGCCGCTGACTCCCGAGCAAGCTCTGAAGCAGTACAAACATCACCTCACTGCCTACGAGAAGATGGAGATAGTCAGCTACCCAGAAATCTACTTTGTGGGTCCAAATGCCAAAAAGCGACAAGGAGTCATCGGTGGTCCCAATAATGGTGGGTATGACGATGCAGATGGGGCCTATATTCATGTGCCTCGAGACCATCTGGCTTACCGCTATGAGGTGCTGAAAATTATTGGCAAGGGGAGTTTTGGACAGGTAGCCCGGGTCTATGATCACAAACTCCGACAGTACGTGGCCCTGAAAATGGTGCGTAATGAGAAACGCTTTCATCGCCAGGCAGCTGAGGAGATCCGGATTTTGGAGCATCTTAAAAAGCAAGACAAAACTGGTAGCATGAATGTTATTCACATGCTAGAAAGCTTCACCTTCCGGAACCACGTGTGCATGGCCTTTGAACTGCTAAGCATAGACCTGTATGAGCTCATTAAAAAAAATAAGTTCCAGGGTTTCAGCGTCCAGTTGGTTCGAAAGTTCGCCCAGTCCATCTTGCAGTCCTTGGACGCTCTTCACAAAAATAAGATCATTCACTGTGACCTGAAGCCAGAAAACATTCTCCTGAAACATCATGGCCGAAGCGCAACCAAGGTCATCGACTTTGGGTCCAGCTGCTTCGAATATCAGAAGCTTTACACGTATATCCAGTCTCGTTTCTACAGAGCCCCAGAGATCATCCTGGGGTGCCGCTACAGCACCCCGATCGACATATGGAGCTTTGGTTGCATCCTTGCAGAACTTTTGACAGGACAGCCCCTGTTCCCTGGAGAGGATGAAGGAGACCAGTTGGCCTGCATGATGGAGTTGCTAGGAATGCCATCCCAGAAACTTCTGGAGCAATCCAAACGTGCCAAGTACTTTATTAACTCCAAAGGCTTGCCTCGATACTGCTCCGTGACTACCCAGACGGACGGGAGGGTTGTGCTTCTCGGGGGTCGCTCACGCAGGGGGAAAAAGCGAGGCCCGCCAGGCAGCAAAGACTGGGCAACTGCACTGAAGGGATGTGATGACTACTTGTTCATAGAGTTTCTGAAAAGATGCCTTCAGTGGGACCCCTCTGCCCGCCTCACCCCAGCTCAAGCATTAAAACATCCTTGGATTAGCAAGTCTACGCCCAGACCTCTCACCATGGACAAGGTGTCAGGGAAACGGGTGGTTAACCCTACAAATGCTTTCCAGGGACTGGGTTCCAAGCTGCCTCCAGTCGTTGGAATAGCCAGTAAGCTGAAAGCTAACCTCATGTCTGAAACCAGTGGTAGTATACCTCTGTGCAGTGTATTGCCAAAGCTGATCAGCTAATGGACCACTCAGAGGCTCATACATACGTATTTTTAATTACCTTGCAAACATGCAAATGGAAAACAGAATAATTGAAGCCCATTCGCTGATGGATATGTTTTTGTTAGACTTTTTTTTAACAAGGCAGAACATTTTTATATGACTATAAAAGAACGCTTCAAGGGCTAATGTCTAACCCGCTTGTATTGGCCATCTGGAGTATACATTAAATGACTTTTTCATAGGTCAGTGTGTCGTCGTCATTCTCGTCAGAGCTACTCCAACCCATGTATTACTTTTTTGGTTCAAATCTCTCTCAAGATAGAAGATATTATTTTTATTATGTTTTTAGTTATTTTTCTTATTTTATGTACATTGGTGGTTTGCATGTATGCCTGTGCTCTGGTGCCAGATCTTGGAGTTACATACAGATGCGAGCCCCCATATGGGTGCTGGGAATTGAACCTGTGTCTTCTGGAAGGACATTCAGAGCTCTTAACCACTGAGCTATTCCTCCAGCACCTAGATAGAAGATATTCTAAAAACATAAGCTGAGTGTTTCTCTCTTTGTCTCCCTTAGCATCTGTTCTGGAGGACATTAGGGTGTGGGATACATGGATGGAAGGCAAAGCTAGAAGTCTTAACCCCAGCTAGCAATTTTGTGGGCTCATTCTAGGTGGAAAGAATACAGGTAGCTCCTTGTCACCTGGGCACCTGCCACTGTGGTTCAGTTTTTAGTTCTCTGGTTTCTGTGTTTAGTTCATAGTGTTTTATGGTTTTCGTCTTTTATCATTTTGCCTCTGATTTATAACCTGGGTACTGAGTGGTTTATAGATCTTACACTTTACCCATTAACCCTACAGTTAACACTCTGCTGTCATAATTTCCCCTCAAAGGCCAGTGTGTTAAAGGCTCGCTCCCCAGCACTGTGGGGAAGTGCTGGCTCCTAGGCTGTGGGCCTCAGTGTTGGATGCGGGGCTGTTCGTTGTGAATGTGCTTTTCACGAGGTCCACCTTGGGGGCCCTGATCTCATTCTCTTCTCCTTTTAACTGCTGGCCATCAAGTGAATGGCTTTGCTTCGCTGAACCCTCCGTTGTGATAGGTTACTACAGGCTTCGGACCGCAGTGCTGTTCAGCCAACAACAGCACGAGCCCTCTGAACACAACAAAGCTCTCCCTGTATAAATTCATTTACCTAACTAGTAAAGGGGTAGCCCATCTTGATTTTAAATCCAACTCATGCGTCCTCTCTCGGCCAACTCAAAAGGAGCTAACTTCGTGTCACAAATGACACAGGGCATCAAAGATAGAGTCAGCATGGAAGCCGTGGTCCTCTCCTTGGTCATCACAGTGGCACAGATCACGGACTCTGGACTTGATGAAGGTGGTTCGCCGTCAGGTGACCTCCCAGCAAATTAAATGCCACTTGCCCCTTAATGTTCCACACTTCCCGAACTCCCCACCCTTCCCTGGACTCCCAGTGAACCCTCATGATAAGAAGAAAACCATCTGAAAGTCCAGAAATACAATCACCCATTTCCCTAATCAAGTTCTCTTCAGCAGCCTTCCTTTCTCTCTTGAGACTGAACGTTGAGCAACCAGAGCTGGTAGTGCCTGTGGCTGCTAGCCACCTGTCTCAGTGGAATGGTGTCGAGGGGACAGGGAGCTACATGACCCCCCAGCACCTGTCTCTGTTTTAGTTTTTCCATCTCCTCTGTGTCCACAAACTGTCTTGACTCCTGTGGGCACTATGAGGAGTGGTTCCCAACCTGTGGGTCTCAACCCCTGTGTGGGTCAAGTGACTCTCACAGGGGGTCAGAGATCCTGCAGATCAGATACTTACAAGGTAATATACTAGGAAGCTGGAAGACCACTGCCTCTGAGCGAAGTATCGCTGTCTTGCCGCGTGACCCTGTTCAGCTTTTCCTCTTCCCAGCACCAAGGCCAGAGGCAGAACGCTCAGGCAGGCCAAGGCCTCTTAAAAGGAGGAAGGTTTTGCACTTTGGGTACTAAACTTTACTCCTGGTTTACAGAAGGCAATCCACAGCTCCTGGTAACTCCAGCCAGATTGTCTGACTCGCTGGAGAGACGTGGTCTCCCACGTTTATCTACACGGAGCACACGTTGAGGTGGTTTTGCCTGTCTTTATCAGCGAGGAAGGCCTGCTGTCCCGAGCAGGCAGTTGAAAGGGTCATCACCCTAAGGGACACATTGGTTTTTTGATGTCTGTTTACATGAGCAATCCCTGCCAGTCAGCACAGAGTCTGGACTTTAGAAAGAAACCGGTGGAGGCCGTCACAAGCTTTTCCTGCAGGACGAGTGAACCATGAGCTCATTGAAACTGGGCTAAGTGGACGGTTGTAAATGGCCCATGCGTTCCGAAAGCTATACAAAGCTCAGAAAAGGTGAGAATGGATACATTTCTGTCTACACTTGGCAGCCAGGAGCATGACACACAGCACAGTCATCGGCATTGGCCAGCCTACCTCCTACAGTGACTCAGGTTTGGGGAAAGTAGGTTGTTTTTTTTTTAAAAACACAGAACTGGCTGTACCGATCAATCTGTGGAGGTTTGCAGATGTTTTTAGAAGCTGTTACTCTGCCTGTGGAGCAGGGAGGTACTTGCGTTGCCTGATTGCTCTCTGCCAATTTTTGTTACAGCCTTCTCAGTGGGACAGAGCAAGTTGGTTGCCTTGAGGATTTCTAAACTGATAAAAAACCAATTCGATCCCCAAATTGTTATCAACATAGTAAGAGAGTTCAGTCGGAATTTTTGTTTTATTGTTTCTGACATAATTCTTTTTCCTTTTCACATGGAGAGTGTATTAGTCAGGGTTTCTATTTCTGCACAAACATCATGACCACGAAGCAAGTTGGGAGGAAAGGGTTTATTTGGCTTATTTCCACATTGCTGTTTATCACAAGGAAGTCAGGACTGGAACTCAAGCAGGTCAGGAAGCAGAAGCTGATGCAGAGGCCATGGAGGGATGTTCTTTACTGGCTTGCTTCCTCCTGGCTTGCTCAGCCTGCTCTCTTATAGAACCCAAGACTTCTAGCCCAGAGATGGCGCCACTCACAAGGGGCCTACCCCCCTTGATCACTAATGGAGAAAATGCCCCACAGCTGGATCTCATGGAGGCACTTCCCCAACTGAAGCTCACTTCTCTGTGATAACTCTAGTCTGTGTCAAGTTGACACACAAAACCAGCCAGTACAGAGAGCTAGCTAATTCACCGAGTGCTTGGTGGTCTGCTTAGACTGCACTCTCATATGCTGTCATGATTTGTCCGCAGCATGCATGCGAGCTTCAGGTGGCAGGGGTGTCCCGACCGTGTACAGACCATACACATTCCTCCCTCCAGGACTGGGCTACCTCTAAGTTCTGACCCACACTCTGCTGTCTTCTTTGAGGGACAGGGTAATCAGATAGGATTTCCATGAAGGCACTTTATTTTGGTAGGCATAATTAGCTTGGTAATAATAAAAAGGAAAACACAAAGCCAGGTGGTACACACCTTTAATCTCACTACTCAGGAGTCAGAGGCAGGTGGATCTCTGAGTTTGTGGCCAGCCATGTGGTCTACAGAGTGAGCTGTGAAACCCTATCTACAAACAAACAAACTAAACAAAAACCAAAAGACAACAACAAAAAACAAGGGTAGAATATAGTTTGCGGGGTGGTGGCGGTGGTGGTGGCGGTGGTGGTGATGGAGGTAGTGGAAGTGGTGGTGGCACACATCTTTATTTCCAGCACTGGGGAGGCAGAGGTAGGTAGATCTCCGAGTTCCACTGTGCCATCAGGCCCTTAACTGTTCTGCATTGGTTATCCGATGCCATTAACACAGAAGGTAGGGAGGTGACCATTGGTCCACAGTGCCCTCATATGCTTTCCCCCCTCTGGGAATTAAAGATAAGTGTACAGTCCTTTCAAGCAGGTAGAATGGCCAGGTCGTTTCTTCTTTTTCTCAGCCTCCCCCGAAACTTTGTAGATGGCTCTCTCTCTCTCACAGTGTACACAGAGCAAGCACAGACAGACAAGGCAGAGAAACCTGGGTTTGTCTAAGTACAGATCAAGAAAGAACCACAGATAGCAAGCCAAGAAGAGCTAGCTATGACTTACCAGTGATCTGCCTCTGACTTTGCAAAAATACCTTCCATAGCCTCATTTCAACCCATCCCTCTTCAGACTTTATTCTTCCTGGAGCCCAGGAATTTTAATGGTCTTCCCCTCCCCCCAGCCCCCTGATTAGAGGCAACCCTTTCTCGGTGTCTATTGAATTGCATCTACTAATATCAATGATAACAGTGTTGCGTGACAGGGAACTCATCCATCCAAGGCGTAAAAGCTCTGTGGTCCCTGAGATCCAGCCACCCAACCTCCACCTCTGAGATAAGCCAGAGCAAAAACAGATCATCTAGAGCAATGGTTGTCAACCTGTGAGTCCTCTTGGGGTGGAAGACCCTTTCACAGGGTACTCAGACACTGCATATCAGGCACTTCACCAAACTGCTGTTCTCAGCCTTCCTAACGGTTCGACCCGTTAATACATCTCACGTTCTGCTGACTCCCAACCGTAAAATTGTTTTCCTTGCTACTTCGTAACTGCCACTTTGCTATCGTTCTGAATCACAATGTAAATCCCTGATGTGCAAGATATTGGACGTGCAACACCTGCAAAGGGATGGGGACCCACAGGTTGAGGACCACTTGTCTGGAGGAAAAGTGCTGAGCTGCTTATAGCTTCTTACAGCTCACTCACTGCTAAGCCAGCCTTCCTGGGTGGAGGAAGAGACTTAGAAATATGTTCACTTCCTTTTCCACCATGCAGCTAGAACTTGAAGAAAGCAGAGCGTCAATGAGGCCAAATGGCGGTCTGTGACGGCTTCCCCTGGAGTTTGAGTCACTTTATGATAGTGTTCTTCCATTGTTCATTTGACCCTTGCTGAGTGCATCTGAGAGATGCAGCCTGGAGCCAGTGACTCATCCATGGCTCCATCCAGGTGTTCTTGTTGTTTTTTTGTTTGTCTGTTTGTTTGAGGTGGTGGTGGTGGTAGTTTTATATAAAAATGACTTGCTTTGAGAATTTTCTAGCACCTCGTAATTGTTTCAGAGCCCACACAGCACAGACATACTCTCAAGTGTCCTATGGGGCCGGGGAGGGAGGGGGTGTGGAGATCCAGCCACGCTGGATTCCTGGGGGCTGTGTCGGGTACAGCCTCTGTAGTGTGGAGACAGGGACAGTGTTCATGGATGGCCAGCTCGAGGGGATCCCTGACTGTCAGTTGATTTGGAGCCATCACACAGTCCAGGCTTCATTTGCAGCTTTGTTGCCTGACAAATAGCTTCCAGAAAGCAGTTTTTTTGAGGCCCTGGCACAGTTTTTTTTTTTTAAAGACTTGGACAAAATGGCAGGAGAGGGGAATCTGTGTCAGGGGTCTGCGCCAGTTCAGCTTCAGCCAGCTTTTTCTGATCTGATCCTGAGCCACACAATTGTCCTGGCAGCAGGACGATTGGGGGATGAACTGAGAGACTGCTATCCCCTGCTTTTGAATTGTCCCTGGGCTTTCTTCCTTATCAGAGCCTGGCCCAGCTGGATGTGGGGCTACGGCTGAATGTGAGAGGAACAATCATGTGAGCGTGCCTTTAATCTCAGCATTCCATCTGAGTTTGAGGCCAGCCTAGTCTAAAGGCCAGTCAGAGCTGCACAGAGAAACACTGTCTCGACAAAAAACATCAAGACAAAACAAAAACTTAACCAATGGCTACCTTCTAAAAGTGTGTGTGTGTGTGTGTGTGTGTGTGTGTGTGTGTGTGTGTATGTGTGCGCGTGTGTAGTCACGTGGCACACAGTGTGTCGGGCAGTCTGTCCTGTTCTGCATTGCAGCCATTCCAGGCCTGCTCACCCTCTGTAAGGGTGTTGGGATCACAGATGTCCTATCGTACCTGTCATTGACGTGGACTCAAGGGATCAAGTGAAGGTTGCCAGGCTTGCATAGCAAGGACCTCTACCTGCTGAGCCTTCCTCCACCCCCATACTTCAGCCATCAAAAGCCTATGAGACTAGAAAAAGCAACGAGAAAGAGGAAGGCCACAGGCATTTTTATTTATTTGTCTAGGTAGGACTGTATTAGTCTGGACGCAGAAACCTGACATCACTGCCATGAGACCACACTGAGGACTGCTCTTGACCTCTCTGTAGCACGAACCTAGGTGTCACTTGCCCTTGGATTGCAGGGGCCACCTAGCTCTGCTCTCATATGTTGGCTGCTGATGAGCAGAGAGAGGACACCCGGGCGGGACACTGTAGAGAATTCTCATCCATTCCTAGGTCAGAACTCTGGCCCCAAGCCAAATCGAATCTCTCCTTCTGAAGCAGGTCCATTCTGGCCTCTACTGATGGAGCTCTTTCCACAGTGACTTGGGACACTGCTGGCGGAGTTTACTTATGTCCCACCCTGTCACGTGAGACAGGAGAATATATGGGGCTGGTTTAGAAACTGCAGCCTTGAGATCTTTCCCTGTAGATATGAGCAGGTGCCTGCTCCTAGGTCTGATTCTAATCCTTTCTCGTTAAACTCTCTCCTCATGTAAGACCCCATTTCTTCTCTTTGGAAGTCAAAGAGACCATCAGCTATAAATACCAGAGAGATGCCTAGGCAATGTTACTCTGGGGAAAGAAGGTATCAGTGTTGTTTGGGGACCAAGAAGAACAAACTGGTCACAGGTGCTTCCCTGCCAGGCCCTCCTCCTGTAGGGATAACTGGATCACTCACTCCACCCCTCCAGCCCTTTTCAAGCCTTACCTGGTCTGCGGCAGCTGTAGTTCCAAGATGGTAATTCCTTTGTCTTTATTCTTACTTTTAAAATTTCTTTTCTTTCTTTCTTTCTTTCTTTCTTTCTTTCTTTCTTTCTTTCGATTTTTCAAGATAGGGTTTTTCTGTATAGCCCTGGCTGTCCTGGAACTCCCAGGCTGGCCTCAAACTCAGAAATCTGCCTTTCTCTGCCTCCCAAGTGCTAGGATTAAAGGTGTGTGCCACCACTGCCTGGCTCTTTCTTTATTCTTCATTCCTGTCCTTAAATTCCACCTCGAAGAGGATGAAGGGGAGGTAAAGGCCAGTAAAAGACAGATGAGGGTTGGGGCACGCAAAAAAAAAAAAAAAAAAAAAAAAAATGATTCCTTAGACCAAAGTCAGGAGTTGCAGGAGTACTTGGGCTCTGGGAAGTCTCCCCGAACCCCAACCTCTCTTTCTGTACTTTTCCAGAGCTCGCTCTCTAAGGGGCGCTAAGCCCCACTCCTGTCTCTTTCTTCTACCTTCTTTTTTTCTAGTGTTCTTAGTGTGCTAGACACAGTGCTGGGTCTATTAAAGCGTGATGTAACACAGCCAGACAGGCAAATAATGAGACACAATGGTATATAAGGTGACAGACATAGGCTAGGTGCCCTCCTCCACCTAAGGTAAAGGTCAAGGGGGTTGGTGGGAATGGAGTTGCAGTAACCATCAGTGACCATTTATTTTGTAATTTGTTTCCCTTATTCCTACCCTCTTTAACCCCCACATTCTACAAGTCACCTAGCATCTGCAATGCTTTATGCTTTAGAGGTGAAAAAATGACACACTAGGCTAGGGAGATGGCTCAGCCTGGAAAGGCACCTGCTGCCAAGCCTGGTGACCAGAATTGGATCACTGGAGCCCACACAGTGGAAGGAAAGAACTGACTCAAGTCCTCTCACCTCCACATATGTGCAGTAGGATGTGTACCATGACACACGCACACCTACACACAGGCAAAGAAACCACAAACTATAAATATATGTAAATATATACGTATGTAATGATTCTGCTCCGGCATGGCAGCACACCTGTAGTCCCAGAAGCAGGCAGATCTCTGTGAGTTCAAGGCCAGCTTGGGCTATATAGCAAATTCCAGGACAGCCCCCTACATAGAACCTTTCTCAAAAATAAATAAATAAACAAACAAATAAATAAAACAAAAGGATACTTTTTCCAACTAAAAAAAAAATGATAGAGACCCAGATTCCCCAAGGCTTGCTCCCCTACCTGAAGGGTTTTGCCTCCACTCTCTGTTTGTTTGTTTGTTTGTTTGTTTGTTTGTTTTTCAAGACAGAGTTTCTCTGTATAGCCCTGGCTGTCCTGGAACTCACTCTGTAGACCAAACTGGCCTCAAACTCAGAAATCCACCTGCCTCTGCCTCCCAGCTGCTGGGATTAAAGGCGTGCACCACCACTGCCAGGCTTGCCCTCCACTCTCTTAGCAGCCCTCCTTCCTTCCTTAGTTGCCAAAGTCGTTTTATTTTTACACACTGGGTTAGGAAAGGGGCAAAGGCTGAGGCTAGGAAGCTAGCAATGCCAGCTGGGGCTTAAATGGGGAGAGAAAGCCCCGCCCTGCCTGGTTTGAGGAGAAGCCAAGAGGTCTTGATGGCACCGTGTGTCCTGCGTGGAGGCCAGCTCTGTGGGAGGAGGCTGGTTAAAGAAAGCTCTGAGAATCTCCCAGCTCAGATGCCTCTTCTAGCATGAGAAGCCTCACTTGTGAGGGTGCCGGTCCTTCTTTATGGGGTAGAGAGAACAAGAAGTAGAGTGAGAAAGAGCAACTCAGGCCAGGGAGGGAGCTTGCTAGTGGGACCCAGGCAAAACTAGCCTAGGCTGGCACCGAGAGACGATGCTAACATGAGTGAGGGCAATGCGGACCAAGTGTGGCAATTTAGGCAACTTAAAAGTCCCACGACCAAACCTTAATTTGGCCAAAGCAGTTGTTTTTGTAATACCAACATGCACGCACGGACACACGCCCTACTATGTCCTAGCTTCGCCCTCCAATCCATTCCTGACTGCCCTCCGAAGACCCAGCTCAGAATGTCAGAACCAATCTTCAACACGGACATTCTCGACTTCCCTGGCCCCTCCTGGGCCTCAGGATGGTGGACACTTTTCCTTTCTGGGCCTCTGTTTTCAGCCTACCTCTTTAGGGAATCTAGGACACGACACAGCACGTCGTGAGAGGCTCCCGGGAGGTGTTACCTCCAGAGCCCGTCTTTGGACTGAAGACCCAGAACTAGGTTAAATGATTTCAGAAGCTGAAGCCCTCGCCCGCACGGGGTTCACTGAACTGCCGGGGAAGGAGCCCTGGGAACAGAGGCCTACTGCCGGGTTCCTCCTGGCAAGAGTCACGCCTTGCCTCGCGTGTAGTGGGTTGGTTGGATAGGGGGTAGAGGTCTTAGAGAGACAGAGAAGTTGCTCTCTACAAAGATGACGGTCCTTGTGGAATGAAAGGCAGAGAGGACAGGAGGCAGTGCTGCAGTAGATTTAAGGAGTCAGGCTAGCACAGAGGCCACGTGTGAAAAGGCAAGGCCCGTTGCCCAGTTCCTTACCAGAAGGTTGAATTTTTTAAGATAGACTGGGCCTCCCCACCACTTTCCCACCAAAAATCCAAACAAAACAAATGTAACGGTCAAATCCCTGATGTTTGCATATGTCACTGACAAGGAAAGTACTGAAGTAGAGAAAAAGAACGACTTGATATTTTAAGAACTATTCTGGGCTGGAGAGATGGCTCAGTGGTTAAGTGCACCAACTGCTCTTCCAGAGGTCCTGAGTTCAATTCCCAGCAACCACATGGTGGCTCACAACCATCTGTAATGGGATCTGATGCCCTCTTCTGTTGTCTGAAGAGAGCAATGGTGTACTCATATACATAAAATAAATAAATAAAGCTAAGCAAGTGGGGCCTGAAAAAAAAAAAAAAACTATTCTAACACTCCATGGAGATTATTTCTAGGCTGGGGACAAATGCCTAGAAATACCTAGGATAAATGGTCTGAGACATAGGCAGACTGAGGCACACGAAGTCCTGGGGTGTCATCAATAAACTTGTCAGAGGCTAGTGAAGACCCATGACCAGTGTGGAGCAGGCTATCTGGAAAGCCTGTGGAGTGGAGCTGGGTGGAGTGTGGAAGATGTCCTGTAGATAGATACTGGGCCGAATCTCTAAGAGGGAGCAGCTCAGAGTGTGGACTGGGGCTCAGGAAACCCTTAAGGGATAGTGAAGGGGCTGGAGGGATGACAGCTGTTAGAGCACTTGCTGCTCTCTCAGAGTTCTCCTCCTGGCACCCACACTGGCATCCACATTGGATGGCTCACAATGGTTTATAGTGCCAGAGATCTGACTGCCCCTTCTGGCTTCTTCTGGCACTGACACACATATGCATTCACCTGTGTGTGTGTGTGTGTGTGTGTCCACAGATACATACACACAGAAAGAAAATAAATTAAAAAAAGGGCAGACCTTGGGCACAAGCTCCACAGTGAGTCCCACAACACCCAGAGGAAGCTCTACTCCCAGGCACTCTAACACGCTCAGGGTCAGAGGTGAGGAGGACACAACATCTGTCCCAACACCTGGAGTAAGTGGGACCAGCAGAACCCAGGCACACAGGAACTCTGCCAGTCCAGTGGCTCAGGTTCCTTCCAGTCTGTGTGGGCCAGCCGGTGCCCTGAGCAGACCTTGGGTGCAAGCTCTACAGCCAGTCCCAAAACACCCAGAGGAAGCTCCACTCTCAGGTGCTCTAACAAGCCCAGGATCACAGGATCCCAGAATCACAGGATCAGGCAGCTTGACTCTGAGGAGTCCTGACACAACCAGGATCACAGGAAGGACAGGCTCCAGTCAGATTTAGCAAGGGCAGGTAGCACTAGAGATAACCAGATGATGTGGGGCAAATGTAAGAATATAAGTAACACAAACCAAGGTTACCCAATACTCCCACCATAGCAAGTCCTGGTCACACCATCACATTGGGAAAGCAAGATTCAGATATAAAATCACTTCTCATGATGATGATACAGGACTTTAAGAAAGACATAAATAGCACCCTCAAAGAAATACAGGAGAACACAGGTAAACAGCTAGAAGCTCTTCAAGAGGAAACACAAAAATCCCTTAAAGAACTACAGGAAAACACAATCAAACAGGTGAAGGAAATGAACAAAACCATCCAGAGTCTAAAAATGGAAATAGAAACAATAAAGAAATCAGAAAGAGAGAAAACCCTGGACATAGAAAACCTAGGAAAGAAATCAGGAGTAGTAGATGCAAGCATCACCAACAGAATACAAGAGATAGAAGAGAGAATCTCAGGCGCAGAAGACACCATAGAAAACATTGACACAACAGTCAAAGAAAATGCAAAAAGCAAAAGCTCCTAACCCAAAACATTCGGGAAATCCAGGACACAATGAGAAGACCAAACCTAAGGATAATAGGTATAGAAGAGAGTAAAGACTTCCAAGGTAATGGGCCAGTAAATATCTTCAACAAAATTATAGAAGAAAACTTCTCTAACCTAAAGAAAGCGATGCCCATGAACATACAAGAAGCCTACAGAACTCCAAATAGACCGGACCAGAAAAGAAATTCCTCCCATCACATAATAAGAAAAACATCAAATGCACTAAACAAAGAAAGAATTTTAAAAGCAGTAAGGGAAAAATGTCAAGTAACATATAAAGGCAGGCCTATCAGAATTACACCAGACTTCCCACCAGAGAATATGAAAGCTAGAAGATCCTGGGCAGATGTCATATAGACCCTACAAGAACACAAATGCCAGCCCAGGCTACTATACCCAGCAAAACTCTTAATTACCATAGATGGAGAAAACAAGATATTCCATGACAAAACAAAATTTACACAATATCTTTTCACAAATCCAGCCCTACAAAGGATAATAGATGGAAAACATCAACATAAGGAGCAAAAATACACCCTAGAAGAAGCAAGAAAGTAATCTTTCAACAAATCCACACAAACCTAATTCCACCTCTTACAAAAAAAACAACAGGAAGTGACAATTACTTTTTCTTAATATATTAATATGAAAATTAATATTACCAACATTTCCTAATCGATTGAAATCCAATAATATGAGGACTTAGAAATTTGTTGATTGTCATCCAATGGTCTCTCTAAGTTCGTAATTGGAGAAATAGGTCCAATATTGTACAATCTATATACATTTTCAGCTTGTTTGTTTGTGACAGTGTCTGGCTGTGTACAACATAAGGGTCTTGAAATCTTGCTTCTCTTATCTCAGCCTCTTTATTAGTAGTATTGTTTATTTCATGTTTTTACACTATGCTATGGTTTTCAGAATAGCTTATATATTTCAAAAGTATTTATAAACCCAAGGAAGACATAGACAATTAACTTGGGAGGTGGCTTGTAGGAAAGAGAACAACAAAGAGTGAGACTGAATGCTTTGCTTGACATTTGTAACTCTTGTATCAAGTTTGAAGAAGAGGACTTTATAAGTTACTCTTTTTTCTGAGATGAATGCTTTTCCAAATTATCACAGCTGATGATCCAAATTCTTACCCACACCTAATGTCTGTGCCACCCTCCAAGCAGAACCATTGTTGATTGAAATAGTTGGTGAATGACTTTATGGATAGACCATCTTAATACACACATGAATGTAACCTGTTCTCTGTGGTCTAAGAATAAATTCACTCACTCAAGTCAAATAGCTTTGACCATAGCAGGAAGTCTATATCCAAAAATCATGCCTATAATTCATTCCTTGGCACAGCAGAACTCTCAGCTTAGCTACTATGGAGGTAAAATCGTTTGGTGATGTGAAGTTCATTGAAGTATAGCCTTATTACAATGAAATCCAATGTCTAAAAATTGTTCTTATTTTGGGCTTGTACCACAGTAAGATCCAAGACTTTAAGCTCTACTAAATACAAAACAAACAAAGAAACAAAAAGATTTTATATATATTTATGTTCATTTAAGAAAATACTAGTAGTGATGTATTATTTTGAAATATACAGTTAATATGTTTGGAGTTATTTAAAATTTATATTTAGAAACACGTATGTATTTTCAGTATTGCTGTAGACAAGCATCTACATAAGACTGTTAAATTGATTGTTGTTTTATATCAAACAACTTTTATAATAGTCATTTTTATTGTTATAATATTTTATAAATTTTAAGGAGTATGACAAAAAAGATATTGTAGATATTGAAGGGGGGTCTCTGGGAGGAGCTGGGGTACAAAAGGGAAACAAGAATGTGATGCAATTCTTATTTACTTAAAATATGTTTTTAAATGTTAACAAATTCAGATAAATTGAAATCATGTAACTTTTCTCATCATAGTGCAGTAAAAGTTAAAAAATAAAATTAAAAAAAAAAAAAGGCACCCTGATGCACCCAAGGGCCAAGCACATAAGGAAGGGCGAGAGTTTGTTGGCATCCTGACAAGCCCTGGCTGTGGGTGAGGGTGTAAGAGAGGGCTGCCCACCTGCCAAAGCTTCACTCTGGTGGAGGAAGGAGGCCCTGCAGCCTTTGGGCTGTGGGGAACCAGAGGAATAAAGAGCCCGACTTCACCCTTGTGCAACTAATCTTATTCTCATGCTTCCCGTTGGTCAAACTTAGCTGGAATCCAGGAGTCCAGTGTGTGTGATTGGTGAGATCTCAAAAGGCTAAACTCAAATGTGGAGCGAGCACAGCAGGGATGAGTGCCCATGGTCATGGCTGTCATTTGGTGGGATGGAAGACTGACACCTGACTTTGGAGCAGATTGGAGAAGGGCGGTAGATAGATCCAGAGAGGCAAGCAACGCACACAGCACAGTCTCTATGACCTTCAGGAGACATTCTGTCAACATCAATAAACACCTTTTTAAAAAGATTTATGTGTCTGAGGTTTTGTCTGCGTGTATCTATGTGTACTGCATGCATACCTAGTGCCCACAATGCTAGACCTGGGGCACCAGATCATCATGAACAGGACAGTTGTGAGCTATCATGTGGGTACTGGGATCTCAACTCAGATATTCTGCAGGAGCTTCAGGTATTCGTAACTGCTGAGACATCTCTTCAATCCTGTTGGGCCGTGAAAGGCAGCCTGTGTTCTGGTTGAGCAAGTTCTTACTCCGGAGACCCAGTAGAAAATTCTACGAGGGATAGAAGAGTAAGCTACACCCCAGACATTAGGCTGCTGATACCACGAGCCCACCAATTCCATTATCCTGTGGCTAGATAATGCCCAAGCTCCCAGTATTCTAGACGGACTCCACCCCCAGTCACCTGACTACAGCCAGGTATGCTCCACCGCACAGTTACATGGGAACAGAAAAGTAGGGGCTGTTTGCCCTCTCCTCTCTCTCTTACTCTTTTTTTGTTTTGTTTTGGTTTTTGGTTTTGGTTTTTTGAGACAGAGTTTCTCTGTATAGCCCTGGCTGTCCTGGAACTCACTCTGTAGACCAGGCTGGCCTGGAACTCAGAAATCTGCCTGCCTCTGCCTCCCAAGTGCTGGGATTAAAGGCATGCGCCACCACGGCTGGCTTTCTCTCTTACTCTTAAACTCTTGCTCTTACACTCTCCTCTTGACCTCCTTCTCCCTCTTCCTTCCCCCTCTCTTCATGTGGCCGGTCTCTACTTTTCTATCCCCCCCCTCTCT
>JADRCD010231696.1:6607-31621 GCA_019843815.1 Montemys delectorum | reverse complement strand
TTATTTTATGTATGTGAGAACACTGTCACTGTCTTCAGACACACTAGAAGAAGGCATCAGATCCCATTACAGATGGTTGTGAGCCACCATGTGGTTGCTGGGAATTGAACTCAGGACCTCTGGAAGAGCAGTCAGTGCTCTTAAGTGCTGAGCCATCTCTATAGCCCCTTAAGATTATATCTTATAATAAGGCTATTTTGAGAGAGAAAGAGAGGGAGGGAGAGAAGAAAAGAAGAAAATGTATAGCTAAAGCAGTAGTGAGGAAGAGGAATGTATAATTAATTTCCTAATTGCTCTGACACAATGCCTAACAAGAGCTTCCCAGCTTGAGGCTAGTCCATCAACGCTGAGAGATCTTGGAGCAGGGGCATGAATCGTTGGTCATTTCATGCCCACAGGCAGGGAGCAGGAGAGATGAGTGCTGCTCAGCTCACTTCTCTTTACTCCAGCTCAGGAGACTGTGTGACCCACACTCAGGATCGTTCTTCCCCATTCAGTATAAATGTTTCTGGAAACACCCTCACAGAAACACACAGAGATGCGTTTCCACAGAGACAGACCAAATCCAGTCAGGTTGACAGTGAACACTAACCATCAAAGGGGAAAGCCAAGAAGGTAAGACAGACAGAGGAACCTAGACAAGTACAGAAAGGGCTCGAGTTGCAGTCTCCTAGAGGCTGAAGACCAGAGCCCAAAGAACTGCAGGATGTCATCAGAGGGCAGGATCTCAAGGACTCTGACCCTGAAGATACCTGAACAGCCTCTCCACATCCATTCAAGCTGACCTTTCCCCTCAGACACTGTTATTTCAAGTCTGTTGACATTTCTGTATTTAGGCTTTCCTGTCCTTCCTGCCCATGTGACCTTTACCCATGGTCCCCAGTTGCTCATTTCTTCCATCAGTGACTCCTGGTTCTGGCGGCTCTTTCAAGATGGTCTCCTTTCCTTCCCCTGTGCCACCGGGTCACCCTTCCAGGTAGAGATCCAGCACTCAGCCAGAGCTGTGCCTCCTCCAGTCCCCAATGGAAAACATTGGCTCTCTGATCAATAACTATCACTCCAGTAAAGAGCCCTTCCCAAGCCCACTACACAGCCTTCTTCCCACCTTACCACAGGGCTTTTTGGTGTGACTTGCCCACAGCAAAGGCAGAGGGTAACAACACCCAAGTTAGCTTGGGTAACAGGTCAAGGGCTCTGGAACCACCAGGCACAGGTGTGCATGGCATTCGTCAATGCTGACTACCTCTCTCCGCTGCAGATTATTCAGTGATGGTGCCAGAGTCGGTGTTCATAGGCCTCTTCGTGCTGGGCATGCTTATCTGGACCCTTGTGGAGTACGTCATCCACCGATTCCTGTTCCATATGAAGCCCCCCAGCAATAGCCATTACCTCATCATGCTGCATTTTGTCATGCATGGCCAGCACCACAAGGTGAGCAGGAAGGGTCCCACTCCAGGCCCCAGCACGTGCAGCCAGCCTAGCAAAGCCCTGAGGCAACCACCAGCTCCCAGGAGCCTTCCCAAGAATCCGGTTCTGGGCTGGAAGTCATGAAAACCATGAACGCTTGAGATTTCTCAGAGGGGCAGCTGGGTTGGATGTTCTGATCCGAGCCAGGTAGGGACCATGTGTGTCGGGTGTGTACTCGCTCTAGTGTGCACACAGGTATCACCCAGATCTGTCATCATCTTTAAAGCTCACAACACATCCATTCACCCAGCAGTGCTCTTGGAATACTCCAGGTATTGAACCAGACTTCAGTGAACAAAACAGACAAAACCCAAGTGGTCTTAGGAAATGGTGTGTGCCCTTGGGAAGTTTGCCAGGTCCCATTCTGACTATCAAATGAGGAACTGGATACTTTATCTGGGTCTTTCAGGCATGTTGACTTACCCGTCTCAAAAGAAACAAAGATACCAAGCCTTTGCAGGACAGGTCACTATCCCCTCATTGGAACACCCCGAGGCTCCACTCCATTCTTTATAAGAAGCATCTCCACATTGACATGCCACAGCCACAAATAGGCCACTGGCCTTGGGCTGCCTCTGACACCCAAACCTCTCTGCCAACAGGCACCCTTTGATGGCTCCCGTCTGGTCTTCCCCCCAGTGCCAGCCTCTGTAGTGGTTGCCTTCTTCTATGTGTTCCTGAGGCTCATTCTGCCTGAGGCCGTGGCAGGCATCCTCTTTGCTGGGGGTCTCCTGGGCTATGTCCTCTATGACATGACCCATTACTACCTGCACTTTGGCTCACCACACAAGGGTTCCTACCTGTACAACATGAAGGCCCACCACGTCAAGCATCACTTTGAATACCAGAAATCAGGTAAGGCGGGGCCTCCCGGCCTTTATTTTTGTTTATTGACATATTTGGCAGATTCAGCCCCAACTAAGAGCCAGGCTCCATTCAGGGAATGGCATATACAGAGGGCTCATTTGTATAGATAGCTATGCAGAGAGGGGCAAACAAGGAAACCAATACATGGCAAAGATTATCTCAGACAGTAGTTAAGTGTCAAAGAAAAGAAACGGAGAAAGCATTGGGCTGGGTGGTGGTGTTGCATGCCTTTAAACCCAGTACTCTGGAGGCTAAGGCGGGAAGATCTCTGTGAGTTCCAGGTTAGCCTGCTCTACGTAGGAAGTTCTAGTCCAACCAGAGCTATATAGTGAGACTCTGTCTCAAACAAAACAGAAAAAAGAAAAAAAAGTTATGATACACTTAACCAGCATAAACAAATATTACCCATCTTGTAATTAACATAAAGACCATATATATGAGTTAACTTACATTCTCTTTTTTTTTAAGATTTATTTATGTATGTATGTATATGAGTACACACTGTAGCTGTGCAGATAGTTGTGAGCCTTTTTGTTGGAAATTGACTTTTAGGACTTCTGCTCGCTGTGGTCAACCCCGCTCGCTCTGGTAGACCCCTGCTCACTCAGTCCCTGCTTGCTCCAGCCCAAAGATTTATTTATTATATTATAAATAAGTATGGGACTGGAAAGATGGCTCAACAGTTAAGAACACTGACTACTCTTCTGAAGGTTCTGAGTTCAAATCCCAGCAACCACATAGTGGTTCACAACCATCTGTAATGAGATCTGACGCCCTCTTCTGGAGTGTCTGAGGACAGCTTATTTATTATGTACTTATTTATTTAAGTACACTATAGCTGTCTTCAGCCAGTGCTCTTACCCACTGAGCCATCTCACCAGCCCCAGCTTACATTCTCTTATATTAAGTCTACTTTGAACTGAGAACACATCTCAATTCATATGCTGTTTTCATCAGAAATACTTGATCTATAAAAATCTGTAATTAAAAAGACAGATGTGCTGTCTTTCCAGAGGACCAGGGTTCAATTTCCAGCACCTACCTGGCAGCTCACAATTCTCTGTGACTCTAGTTCCAGGGGATCTGATGCCCCCACACAGACATTATATGCAGGGAAAACACCAATGCACGTATAGTAATAATTAATAATTATGATAATACAGATTCACTAATATAAGTTGCTTCAAACATACTTCTGAGTTATCCAGTGAGTCAAATATTTGAGTTCACATCAAAACTTAAAATAATTTGAATTGAGTGAAATCAGAAATGAGTTCCCCTGAAGATCCTAGCCCCACTCCTAGGACTCATTAATCAAGTAATTCTCATAGCTACCATGCTGGCATGCAAAGCCCAAATAATGTAATTCAAGAAACAGGTCTCTGCAGGAGTCACTGGAGCTGAGACCAAATGAAAAGAAGGCCGTGGCTGGTGTCTGGGAAGCAGGGATTCCAGGCACAACTCCCGGGGATAGGAATGGACTTGTCTCAGCAAGGAAGAGAGGGAAGCTGAGGAGTGGGGGTGGGGAGAACCTGGGAATATGGGAAGGGCCAGGCCAACCCAGGAACAGGACAAACACAGGTGTTTGGTCCTTGGTCCCTGGGTGCTGAGCCTTCCCTAGCTCTCCCTCCCTAGGTAAAGTCCTTCTTCTCTTCTGCCCGTACCTCACCCTCTGAACCGTTTGTCTCCCTCTGCAGGGTTTGGCATCAGCACTAAACTGTGGGATTACTTTTTCCACACCCTCATTCCAGAGGAAACCCACCCGAAGATGCAGTGACAACCCCTAGACCCTCTGTTCTGCCCTCGGTCTATCCCCAGCCCCTACCCCCGTCCTACCACCCCGCCCCCACCGCCACCGCCACCCAGACCTGCTGAGGTCAGCTTGGCCAGGCAGGATGGGCTCTGTCTAGCCCTGGGGCTTGGTAGAGACCTGAAAGCAGGACTTCCCTTCTGGCTTACTGTGTGAGGATAGCATCCTCTTGATAGCCGAGCGGCTCTTGGGGACTGGCTCATGTTGGCATTCCTGCCTACTCTTCAGCCCTCAGTGCTGTTTCAGGGTCCAGACAGTGACTCCAAGGGGCATGAAGGAAACTGACCCCACCTGTGCCTTAGAACCCTGGGCTCCTTGGGAGCTTCCCCATGCAGCAGAGGGACCGGTGTCACAGCAGAAGCATGGTGTGCAGGCCTGTAGCCACATTGTCCTCTCTTGTCCTTTCTTGAGAGCATTTGATGATTCCGAAGTAAATGAAGGGCTATTCCAAGAAGAGATAGCATGATGCCTCCCACAGGCCATTCCTAGACCCCAGGACAGCCATTCTGGGCCCTGCCAACCCCAGATACCAGCTGTACTATCAGCTGCCTCAACAGAAGTAATCCAGCACTTGTCTACCTGGGCAGAAAGCATGAGGGTGGCTGGTCTCCTCTGCAAGGCTGACAGGAGCCCTCGCCCTTGTCTTTGGGAATCAACAGCAGCTTTCTCTGTCTCCCTTCTGCCCACAAACCATAAAACTGCTCCCCAATAGAGGCTGGAGAAGTCTGCTTTGGTGAGAGCCCCACCCTAGCCCCGGCCATACTTGCACAGGCCCCCACCTGCACAGGTAGAAAGCTGCCCCCACTCAGGACCCTCCCAGCAGTGCCTCCTGAAGCCAAGAAGGGGCCTTTCTGTGGTGCCTTATACCCTCCTCTCCCCCCGGACCGTCCTCCATGTAACCAGAGCCCTCACTGCTCCCTAGTCTTATTTATAAACTACATAAATATTTTTAATCTGGCCCCCAAATGAAGTAGCTGGTCAGATGGCCCTTTCTAATCCTATGTATTGAGCTTATGTTAAAAAGAAAAATCATCTTTGCCTTCCTTCTTGTTCCTTTCTTACCCACAAGCGATTACTACTTGAAACTTGTCAAAAACCCAATGGGTGCAAAGACTAAAGAGAGGCAGTGTGACCAGTCTATGATTTGTACTGTTTACGGTGAAGCTATCTAGAGATTTTGGGATAAATATACAAAGCTACAGTTGTGAAATAAAGATGTAAATAAAGTGTATATTTTGAAAAATAAAACATTGAGAAGAAACCAAACAAGACCCACTGGTGTTTGTTGGTGGTGACTGGACTCTGTCATCACTGGGAAGACGGGACACTGGTCTAGAAGTGGGAAGACGTTATCACACCGAGCAAGTTGTACCCAGTTGCTGGGCAATGCAATGATAAAAAGCTGACAGGCTAGGTGTCATAGCGCATGCCTTTGATCCCAGCAGAGGCAGAAGCAGGTGGATGTCTTGAGTTCAATGCCTCTCGGGTCTACAAAATAAGTTCCAGGACAGCAAGAACTACACAGAGAAACCCGTCTCAAACAACAAACAAACAATTAAAAAAAAAAAAAAAAAAGTTCTTCATCCCTCAACAACTCTCCACTGCCCACAGCTCCTCTGTATAAACTCTAGCCCAGGAATCATCTCCCTCACCTGTGCTGGGATTTTGGCTAACTTGATCCTGGGGAGGTCATACGTAGGTGACCACAGCTATGATTGAGATCATGATTTCAATAAACATATAAAAATAAAAAAAACGAGGCTGGAGAAATGGCTCAGTGGTTAAGAGCGCTGATTGCTCTTCTGGAGGTCCTGAGTTCAAATCCCAGCAACCACATGGTGGCTCACAACCATCTGTAATGAGATCTGATACCCTCTTCTGGTGTGTCTGAAGACAGCTGCAGTGTGCTCACAAACATTTAATAAAATATTTTTTAAAGATTTATTTATTTATTATATGTAGGTAAATTGTTGCTGTCTTAAGAGCAGTCAGTGCTCTTAACAGCTGAGCCATCTCTCCAGCCCATAAATAAATCTTTTTAAAAAATAAAAATAACTTTAATCCCAGCACTTGGGAGGCAGAGGCAGGCAGATTTCTGAGTTCGAGGCCAGCCTGGTCTACAGAGTGAGTTCCAGGACAGCCAGGGCTGTACAGAGAAACCCTGTCTCAAAAAAACAAACAAACAAACATATAAACAAATAAACATATAAACACACAAAAGACAGCATCTACCAGCATCCCTCATTCTTTATGCCTCCTTTTCTGTGATGTTCCTTGAGCATGGTGATGAGAGTTAATATAGATGTCCTGTTTAGGACTGAGCACTGTCTCTTGTTCTCAGCACTGTGGCCAGTTAGGAAAACGTTTTCATTTTAATCCCAGGTGTAGGATCTGAGACTGCTTCAGATTGTCCATAGCAGCTGACTATGATTTGCCTCTTGCTCTAGCAGGGGTGCCATTTTGACAGTGGCAGATAGTTTCAGTGGTTGTGTGACTCTGGCAGTTCTGGGGACTCTTCAGAGGGTATGTAAATGCTAGGGCCCCAAGAGTGGGCTGTCAGGTTTGTTTGGTTTTTTTTTTAGGTAGTCTTGTGCAAAGAAGAAATAAGAACAAGAAGAAATTAAATATCCTGAAGATCAAATTTGCCCCCAAGGAACTTGACACCCCTACGCAGCAGGAAGTAGTCTAACAATAACATCGCTGGCTTTCCCCCTCTATCCTTTTTTTCCTCTCCTATCTAGTGTTAAGGGGTTGAAACAGCGGAAGAAATAGAGTGGAGAAGGATGGAAGAAAAAAGAACCCACCAAGTAGAAACGCAGGCTACAGGGGGGTAGCCAAGGGCAATAGCATTTAAACAATCTATCCAACCTCAGCAGAAATTCAAGAAATCTTGCTCAAAAGAACTGTTTAAATCCTGATCAGAACAAAGCAAATACACAAGTTGTCTTTTATTGATCTAGCAATTGTCTTTGCTTGATTCTCTTTTGAACACCTAGCCCTAGCCAGGTGTTAGCACTCCCCAGACCATTGGGTCTTCGGGTGGCTGGAGGAACTACCCCCCCCCCATTCTGTTCTATTGCATTTTTACTTTAGCTCTGGACTCTGATCTCTGCTTTGAACTTTGTATCCTTGTGTCTTGTACCCAGAACAATAAGCAACTTGTAGCAAAGCCCAGTATAAGTCAACCTTGTCTCCATCAGATCTACCTAGTAACATGTGGGTTTTTGCCTCTTCTTCTGGTCCCCGGACTCTGCTGCCCTCTGGTGGCATCATGCAGCCCCGCCTTGTTAGGATAGTCCTCATAGTCCCTGTTTAGAAACCACACTTACGTGATTCCTTTTAAAACTTCCCGTCTTGTTCTCTTGACTGACTTTGCTGTCTCATCTAGTAAGGAAGAAATGGTCACTGTCATATGGATTTCCAAACAGTCTCAGTAGCTGGAGTTTCCTTCACAGGTATTCTGCCAAATGAATGAGTTGTATCTGTAACACATCACAGAATAAGTGTAAAGCTTGGAAAATGCTGGAACTCCTATCTTGGTCCCCCACACACGTGAGCTTGAAGAACACAGAAAGAAGGAAATCTCTTGTTCTGGCTAACACATAAAGGAGGGGATCCTAAGTTCTTTTAGGCTCCCTGGAATGCAAAACCTCCAGCAAGAACAACGGTGAAGATGGCACCAACATGATTGAGAGGTAAGGAACAGGGGTTGGGGGAGGGTTAACTTTGAGAAGCATTGGATAAACATGCCAGGTTCATCTCCTTGAAGACAGGACACCAGAGTTTTTATGTACTAGTCACTCCCTTCCCCCATTGGCTTAGGGTTGTCTTTGGGGGCATCACCTAGACAGTGATTTATACCAACTGCCTTAGTCGATTTTGTGGAGCTATAACAAAATGCCTGAGAGTAGGTACCTTATTAAGAAAAGAGGTTTGGGCTGGCAAGATGGCTCACCGGGTAAAAACACTGACTGCTCTTCCGAAGGTCCTGAGTTCAGATCCCAGCAACCACATGGGACTCACAAGCCCTCTTCTGGTGCATCTGAAGACAGCTACAATGAATTACGTCGGAGCGAGCGGGGCGGGAGCGAGCGGGGCTGGCCGAGGTCCTGAGTTCAATTCCCAGCAGCCACACACATGATAGCTCACGACCATCTGTACAGCTACAGTGTACTCATACACATAAAATAAATAAAATCTTTAAAAAAAAAAAAAGAAAGAAAAGAGGTTTATTTTATTGACTGTTTTAGAGGCTGAAAGTCCAAGGTTGAATGGCCCCATCTGTTTGGTTTCTGGCTATGTTACACACAAATACAAAATGAAATCTTTAAAGTTAAAAGAAAAAATAATAAAATTAAAATTTTGTGCAACACACCAAGAAGAACTACCATAAGGAAGGTGTTTTCATTAAGGGTTTCTATTGCTCTGATGAAACACCATGGCCAAACAAACTTGGGGAGGAAAGGGTTTATTTAGCTTACACTTCCATATTGCTATATAGGAGCTGATGCAGAGGCCATGGAAGGGTGCTGCTCACTGGCTTGCTTCCCCTGGTTTGCTCAGCCTGCTTTCGTACAGAACCCAGGACCCCCAGCCCACAGATGGCACCACTCACAATGGGCTGGGCCTTCCCCTACTGATCACTAATTAAGACAGTGGCTTACAGCTGGATCTAATGGAGGCATTTTCTCAATTGAGGTTCCCTCCTTTCAGATAGCTCTAGCTTGGGTCAAGTTAACATAAAAGTAGCCAGTAGAGAAGGGTTGAAAGAATCACTATGCAGAAGAAATAAACAGAGAGCGACATCAGACACCAGGCTTTGAGATGTGCCAAGTCCTGCTTGCTCTTCCAATCCGTGTTCCATCCCACTCAGCACTGGTGGAGGTGGGTCAGTGTGCACTCCTGTGTTTATTTTGCCCTGTTCTCCAAACACAAGACAAGGGATGAGTCAACAGATGGGGAAGTGAAGCCAGCTGTCTACCTTCGAAGCTTTGCAGGCAATGTCTTTCAAGGAAAATTTGTAGTTTCTAGTATCCCCACTGCAAACAAGGTGCCACTAAGCCCAGAAGTTTGATCCCAGCACTTGCAAAAAGAGCACATCCGTACCTCCAGTTCCAGGGGATGGAAGTAGCAGATTCTAAGGGCTCACTAGCCAGCCAGTCTAATTGAAAGGGTGAACTCCAGGTTCAGTGAGAAGTCCTGCATCAAACAATAAGCTGGGGGGATTGAGGAGATGATGGCTCAGCCATGAAGAACACATGTTGTCCCTCAGAAGTCCCTGGTTTCCACCCGGTGGCTCACAAACTGTCTGTAATTCCAGGTTAGGGGATCTGACACCCTGCCCTGCCTGGCCTTTGTAAGATTTCATGTGGGGCAAATACATACATACATACATACATACATACATACATACATTCAAGCAAAACATTCGTGTGTGTGTGTGTGTGTGTGTGTGTGTGTGTGTCTAAAAACAACTTTTAATAAGATAATGGGAGGTGCCGGGCAGTGGTGGTATACGTTTTTAGTCCCAGCACTTGGGAGGCAAAGGCAGGCAGATTTCTGAGTTTGAGGCCAGCCTGGTCTACAGAGTGAGTTCCAAACAGCCAGGGATACACAGAGAAACCCTGTCTCGGGGGAAAAAAAAAAGATAGTTGGGAGGCTGTAGTGAAGGTTGCTGTACGGGCTGTTTTTGTGTGTCAACTTGACACGAGCTAAAGTCATCAGAGAGGAAGGAGCCTTCGTTGAGGAAATGTCTCCATGAGATCCAGCTGTAAGGCATTTTCTCAATTAGTGATCAAGGTGGGAGGGCCCAGCCCATGGTGGATGGCACCATCCCTCAGCTGGTGTCCTGGGTTCTATAAGGGAGCAGACTGAGTAAGCCATAGGAAGCAACCCAGTAGCAGCACCCGTCCATGGCCTCTGCATCAGCTCCTGCCTCCAGGTTCCTGCCCTGCTTGAGTTCCTGTGTTGACTTCCTTTGGTGATAAACAGCAAAGTGGAAGTGTAAGCTGAATAAATTCTTTCCTCCCAACTTGCTTTTTGGTCATGGCGTTTTGTTGCAGCAATACACACCCTGACTAAAACAGTTGCTTTTCTAGAGGAGCTAGGTTCAATCCCTAGCACCCTAACAGCCTTCACAACCATCTGGAACTCCAGTCCCAAGGGATGGGGACACCCTCTTATGGCTTCCAGGGGCCTTTTGTATACATGGTATATACACATATATGCAAGCAAAACACCTGTGAAATAAATTAAATATTAGAATAAAATAAGATGGTGACGCAATTGAAGAAGACACGTGATGTCACCCTCTGGCTTCCACATACACCTGCCTAGGTGAGTGTGCACACACTCGTGCACACACACACACACACAGAGAGAGAGAGAAACACACACACACATGAACGCACACAGAGACACAGAAACACACAGACTTTAATAATAAATTCACCTTGAAAAATAAAAAAGTTTGGAGATGACCTTAGAGGGAAAAAAAAAAAAAAAAGGAATTGACCCCTACTTGGGTAGGTTCACACTCCCTTAAACTTCCTCCACTACTCCCCCTCCCCTGCCCTAGGACTGCTCAACACAAGCAGCCAAAGGACCCGCCTTACCACTTCTAGGGGTTACCCCCATTTTTATGTATTTACTGGTGTGGAGTGCGTGTGTTTGCGTGCCAGGGCCTGTGCACACGCTGAAGTCAGAGGACAACGTGAAGGAATCCGTTCTCTCCTTCCGCCTCGCCTCGGGAGAGGAAGATGACTCAGGTCATCAGGCTCACTGAGCTGTCTCATCAGCCTCTTTTTTTTTTTTTTAATTTTGCTGAACTTCCAGGCTATTCCCATACAGTGGTTATCGGGGCTCCCTGCAACCTTATTTTCTCAATCCCCAAATTCAAGACCCCAAGTAGAGGACCTGGGAGAACTCAGAGTAGCTATGTAATGGATTTGGGGAAAGAACCAGAGCCAACTAGGGGCTTCAACTGCGAGCTGTCCAGAAAGCTCGCGGGGAGGGGGTGGGGGGTAGGAAGCTGGCATACCTCCAGCAGGGGTGACACCCCGGGAAGGCGTGTCAAACTGGCAGCGGCTTCCGGAGGAGGACTCTGGACAGAAACAGCTGTCCTGTCCGACAGGGTGGTTTTGAGGGCTCCACTAGGGCACTGCTGCGTTGGTCCAAAGTTGACTTTAAGCGGGAACCGCGGCAGGTGTAGAGTCCCTCCGGGAGGCGGGAGCGTTAAGACTGCACTAAGGAAGGTGACTCAGGACACCGGGGACCTGCTCCGGCCTGGCGTGCATTGTCACCGAGGCAGAAGACCGTGGTCTGGGAGCGGCAGGAGACTGATACTACAGAAACTGAGCGCAGGATAGACCGCACGAGCGCCCCTCGAGATCACGTAGAATTCAGTGAGCTGTAGCAGGGCAGGAGGAAGCAGGAGAATCCCAGAATCACAGATTGGACTTCCTGGAACTCAGGGTGAGTTGGTTTCGATTCTCTAACTCTATTGGGCTATCATTCTGCTGAGATCTCTGCTAACCTTTTGCCCAAGTAGGATGGAGATCGAGGAATGGGATTAGAGGAGAGGCAAAGGGTGGGGACCCGCCCTGAGGTGCCCAAGTCTTAGAGTAGATGGGTAGTCAGTAGAACAATCAATTTCCAGCACACATGATTACGGGGTTTGGAGGAGGAATGGGGGAAAGTGAGGATTCAGGACAGGGTTTCTCTGTGTGGCTCCCTCTAGCTGCATTGAACGTTGGAAATTGCTCCATAGACCAGGCTGGACATGAACTCCGAGATCCGCCTGCCTCTTGATTGCCAAGTGCTGAGACTAAAGGCATGCTCCATCATCACCCAGCACGATTCCAGTTCTTAAGTATGAATTCTCTTTTTTTCTAGGGCCCATTTCATGAGGAGTCTAATGTAATGTTTGTAAAAGGGCATCTGATTTTTTTAGACTATTTATTTGCTTATTGAAACAGGATCTCACTGTGTAGTTCTGGCTGGCCTGGAACTCACTGTATGGTCCAGGCTGGTCTTGAATTCAGAGATACTTATCTCTGCCTTCCAAGTACTGGATTTAAAGTTGTGCCACCAAGCCCAGAAGATGTCTGACCTTTTTCTTTTTTCTTTTCTTTTCTTTTCTTTTTTTTTTTTTAATTGGAGGGGAGTAAGAGTAAATTAATACATTTAGTACTACTTCCAGATTTTTCTCCTTTGCTCTCAGACATCCAAGAAAGAGCCTTAACGACTTGGGATCAGCATCTGAGAATGGCTGGGCCCCAAGATCCATTGATTTTGTTTAAGAACACCCTGACGGGCTAGAGAGATGGCTCAGTTGTTAAACTGACATTGATCCCTCCTGCCCAGGAATCCTGGGGACCAAGAAAAGTTATTGCTCCCTGCTTGGTTTATTTCAGTTTTTTTTTTTGTAAGATTTATTTAATTTGTTTTATGTGAGTGCACTGTTGCTATCCTCAGACACACCAGAAAGAGGGCATTAGATCTCATTGCAGATGGTTGTGAGCGACCATGTGGCTGCTGGGATTTGAACTCAGGACCTCTGGAAGAGCAGCCAGTGCTCTCTTAACTGCTGAGCCATCTCTCCAGCCCTTGGTTTTACCTTTTTTTTTTTTTTAGATTTATTTATTTATTTTATGTATGTGAGTACACTGTAATTGTACAGATGGTTGTGAGCCTTCATGTAGTTGTTGGGAGTTGAATTTTTTTAGGACCTTGGCTCACTCTGGTCAACCCCACTCGCTCAGTCCCTGCTTGCTCCAGCCCAAAGATTTATTTATTATTATATAAGTACACTATATATTGTATAAGTACACTGTAGCTGACTTCAGATGCACCAGAAGAGGGTGTCAGATCTCATTACATGTGGTTGTTGGGATCTGAACTCAGGACCTTTGGAAGAGCAGTCAGTGCTCTTACTTTTTGACTCATATTTTAAAGGCAGTTTGGGATTCCAGGGAGTTATTTTCTCCACGTTGTGGTCTGATCTGTCCTTTTTTTTTTTTTTTTTTTTTTTCCTTTTTTTCTTTTCTTCAAACTCAGAAATCCACCTGCCCCTGCCTCCCAAGTGCTGAGATTAAAGGTATGTGCCACCACTGCTCAGCTTTTTTTTTTTTTAAGATTGATTTATTTATTATATGTAAGTACACTGTAGCTGTCTTCAGATACTCCATAAGAGGGTGTCAGATCTCGTTAAGGATGGCTGTGAGCCACCATGTGGTTGCTAGGATTTGAACTCAGGACCTTCTGAAGAGCAGTCAGTGCTTTTAACTGCTGAGCCACCTCTCCAGACCAAATTTATTCCTTTCTTGTGTGTGTGTGTGTGTGTGTGTGTGTGTGTGACAGACATATGTGTGAGTACTTATGGAGGGAAGAATAAGGCTCAGAGCCCCTGGAATCTTAAGTTACAGGCAGTGGTGAGCTGACCAGCATAGGTGCTGGCCACTGATTCAGGTCCTATGAAAGAGCAGCAAGTGTTCTTAATACTGAGATATCTAGTCCCCAAGATAACTCTTTCTCTGTTGTTTTAATTTTTTTCCAAGATAATTCTTAACCTACCTGTTTCACTGGCCATTGAGAAGCTTGCTATGGCTTTGAGCATTTTGAGGGTTGGGGACATGGCTCAGCAGTTAAGAAAACTGGTTGCTCTCCCAGAGGATCCAGGTTTGACTCACAGCATGCATATGACAACTGTACTTCCAGAGGATCTGACCTCCTGGCTCTACATTCATGCGGTGCACAAATACACATGTAGACAGAACACTCGTACACATAAAATAAAAATTAGCAAATCTAGCCAGGCAGTGGTGGCATGTAGTGGGGAATTAGTTAAACTGATTTGGCTCGTGGCAGGGGGACACAAGCCCCACCTGGCCAAGAGCTCTCTGGATTTGCAAATGAAAGACACACACACACACACACACACACACACACACACGACAGCTAATTTTGATATGCCTTGACTAATTCAAAGGCTGGGCATTTTTCAACCTCCCCGCGGCTAGCACACAATTCCCTCTGGTATTCCTGGCTTAACACCTTCTAAATCTATATTTTATCTTTGCTGTCCCATTACCTTCCGGGCAGCCCCACCCTCACCCCGTAGAGCCTCATTCCCTTTACACCTACATTGTAGGATGCTTTCTCTCCTGCAGCTCTTTTTTTTTTTTTTTTTCCAGACAGGGTTTCTCTGTATAGCCTTGGCTGTCCTGTAACTCACTCTGTAGACCAGGCTGGCCTCGAACTCAGAAATCCGCCTGCCTCTGCCTCTCTCCTGCAGCTCTTATATCTGATCCTTCTCCCTCCAAGTCATAGTGATTCTTCCCCTCTACCCTCAACCCTCTACTTCTGTCTCTGTCTCTGTCTCTTTCTCTCCTTCCTCCCTCCCTCTCTCCCTCCCTCCCTCCTTCTCTCCCTCCCTGCCTCTCTCTGGTCCTTTGTTTCCTGCCCCCCACATACCCCTACCTCGAGCACAATCTAGAAGTCCCGCCCTATCTCCTTGCCCAGCCATTGGCTGTATGGCAATTCTTTATTTCCAATGGAAGCCAGCTGGGGACAGGGACCCTCGGTCTGGAAGTATAGCTTTTGGGAGCCAAAATAAGATAAAGCATTAGAACCAATTCCTAACCCTGGCCCAAGCCTTCAATTCCAACACTCAGGAGGCAGAAGTAGTCAGATCTCTGAGTTTGAGGACAGCCTGGTCTACAGAGTGACATGCAGGACATCCAGGGCTACACAGAGAAACCCTGTCTCAAAAATGATAGATAAATAGATAGATAGATAGATAGATAGATAGATAGATAGATAGATAGATGGATGGATAGATAGATAGATGGATAGATGGATAGATGGGTAGATTTTTTTGTTTGTTTGTTTTGGGTTTTGGTTTGGTTTGGTTTGGTTTGGTTTTTGGTTTTTTCGAGAGAGGGTTTCTCTGTGTAGCCCTGGCTGGCCTGGAACTGACTCTGTAGACCAGGCTCACTTTGAACTTAGAAATCTACCTGACTCTGCTTCCCAAGTGCTGGGACTAAAGGCATGGGCCACCACCACCCGATGATAGATAGATCTTTTTTCCTTTTTTTTTTTCAAGATAGGGTTTCTCTGTGTAGCCTTGGCTGTCCTGGAACTCACTCTGTTGACCAGGCTGGCCTTGAACTCAGAAATCCACCTGCCTCTGCCTCCCAAGTGCTGGGATTAAAGGCATGCGCCACCACCGCCCGGTGATAGATAGATCTTTAAAACAACATTTAAAATGCTTTTGAAGCTAGGGATAGTGGTATATGGCTTTAATTGAAGCATTTTTTGAGGCAGAGTTATGAGGATCTCTGTGAGCTGGAGGCTAGCCTGATCTACATATTGAGCTCCAGGACAGCCAGGACTACAATAGGGAGGCCCTGTCTCACAAAACAAGAGTGTTTCTGGATCTGTTTCCGTGGCTTTCAATTCATTTGAACTGCGTCTTCATCTATCAAATGAGAATGTAATGGTGACACTGCAACACTCAGTGTGTTGCAAGCGAAGAGATTGATTGCTATGGTCACTATCACTCATTATGGACTCTGGTTGCAAGTAGAGCATGATTTGAACTGTCGTCAACAGAAGGAAGGCTGAGGGGGGCTGGAGAGGTAGCTCAGCAGCTAAGAGAACCACCTGCTCTTCCAGAGGACTCGGGATCAATTCCCAGCACCCATATAGCAGCTCACAATCATCTGTTAAGTCCAGTACCAAAAAAACCCAATGATGCCCTCTTCTGGCCACCAGAGGCACTGTATGCACATGGTACACATACATGCAGGCGAAATATACATAAAGTAAAAATAAAGATTAAAAAAGGTAGATAGGAGTGACAGATTTCAGGATGAGTTGTCATCAACTTAGAATCTTCTCTCTTTTTTTTCTATCATCCTATGCAAGCTTCATTACAAGCCATGGGATAAGGGCCCTGTGGTCTCCCATTTGTGTTCACAGAAGGAGAGAGGGAGATAGATGGAAAGAAAACAGTGGCTTCCTGAGCTCTCTCAGAGGAGCCAGACACTTACTCAGAAAGCATTCTCTCCACCCAAATTAGCTCAGGAGCCAATTGTTTGGTTTTACTTTTTAAGATTTATTTATTTTTATTTTCAATATTTGAATGTTTTGAATGTATATGCACCACAGGAAAAGAGACAGAAAACCAATGAGACTGACCAAAGCCGTCTTTTTTTTTTTTTTTTTTTTTTTTTTTGAGACAAGATCTCATGCTATAGCCCAGGCTGGCCTCAAACTTCAGAAATTCTCTTGCCTCAGTCTCTCAGAAATGATTTTCATTGCAATCCTGAATATCCTAGGCCAGCTGTGACTATGGTGGCCAATCAATACTGGCAGCGTTCCTTTAACAGGCATGTTTTATTTATCTATATGGGGTTTGACCACAAGGCTTTTGTTGTTGTTAAAAAATTGTGGCTCTGGGTAATGAAGTGAATATCTGTATGCATGTGGTGTCAGGTACTTAAGTGTGAGGAGCCCAAAGGTCAAGGTCATCTGTCTCCCTATCATTCTCCACTTTATTTTTTATATTTATTTGTTTGTTTAAAGTGTGTGTGTGTGTGTGTGTGTGTGTGTGTGTGTGTGTCTGTCTGTCTGTCTGTCTGTCTGCCTACATGTAAAGGTCAGAGAACAACTTGAGGGAGCAGACCCTCCAGAGCCAGACTTACAAATGTGCATCACCATGCCCAGGGTTTTTTATTTTTTGTTTGTTTTTTTAGGATTTATGTATGTATATATGTAAGTATGTATGTATGTATATGAGTGCACTGTAGCTGTCTTCAGACACTCCAGAAGAGGGCATCAGATCCTATTACAGATGGTTGTGAGCCACTATGTGGTTGCTAGGAATTGAACTCAGGACCTGTGGAAGAGTAGACAATGCTCTTAACCACTGAGCCATCTTTCCAGCCTGTTTTTTCGTTTGTTTGTTTGTTTTGTTTTTGTTTTTGTTGTTTTTTTTATTGGTGCTGGAGATCCAAACTCATGCTTATTCAGCATGTGGACTGAAATATCCCCCAGCCCCAAGCAGCAACATTTTAAGAACACTCTTGCGCTTGCTTGCAAGATTTAAAATCAAGAAGTCTGACATGCCAGTCCAGACTGCTGGCTGCTCCTGAGAAATGGAGAGGTCCATTGTCCTTGCAGAACAGCAGGTGTCAGCTTGCTCAATAACCTCCACAGGTTTTCAGATGGACTGTGGGCCTAATGGCCAGTTTATGGCTTTTTCCTGCAGAATTTGAAGAAAGGGTGTGAATCACTGGACTCTTCCATCTATCAAAAACAGAGGATACCAAGAGACTGAAGCAAAAGGACAGGGAGATCACGGTCATTCTGAGATACAAAGCAGGAGCCTGTCTCGAAACAAAACAAAAACAGAGAAGTGAGAGACACATTCAAAATCCCAGAAACCAAAAGGATGCTTTTCAAGTTTAGATTTATGATCTTATTTCTTGTATGTGAAGGTTTTGCCCTGTATGTATGTATCCATGCATGCAAGCATGCATGTATTGCACCATGTGTGTGCCTGGTGCCTACAGAACATAGTGAGTCTCCTTTGCAAGAGCAGCATGTGCTCTTAACCATTAAACCATCTCTCTGGCTCCAGGAACTTCTCTGTAAGCTGTGCTGGGGATCATTCACTCAGAGACTTAGCCGACGCTGGGCAAACACTCCACCACTAAGCTGTAACACCAGCTGTGGATTTTTTTTTTTTTTTTTTTGGACAGACTTTCATTAGGTAACTGGGACCAGCCTTGAACTTGTGATCCTTCTGCCCCAGCCTTCTAAATGCTAGGATGTCAGCACCACTATACTTGACTGGAAGCATATTTCTTTGCAGCAATTGAGACTCGTGCTAAGTCAGCTCACGCTACTGGTTTAAGTTGCCTGTTTGGCCCCTGGAGGTATTTCTCATACCTCAACAGGACATCTGTGTTAGGAGAGGCTAAATAATAAGACCAAGATGCCCCCAAAATATAATGGCTTTCATACAACTGAAACTGCATCTTCAATCATAGTCCATAGCAGAAATCCTGGCAACATGGCAACTTTCCTCCAAGCAGTTATTCAGGAACCTGGGATCCATTCCTTTGGATACCAGTATGCCTGAGATCCTTTCCTTGCAAATCTGTCTTAGCCCAAAGTAGCACAAATTCTATCCACTCACAACCCATAGTCAGGTGCTAGTCACATGACCTCAAGTGTTGCTATGGAAGCTGAAGATAAGGTACTTGGTGACCAGTCCTTCCAGTTCAAGCTTTATTACCATGCTAGAACAGATGTGGCAGACAGCAAACTGTCTCTATCTTACATGGTAGAGGTATCTCATTCCTGGTGTTGAGATCATAAATACCTTTGACCCCTCTGTTAACTGAATAATAGATACACAAGGGATTGTGGTATTTCAACCAATCTGTGCATCTCTTTCAGGTATGGATAAATTGGGACAGATCATCAACTTAGGCAGGCTCATCTATGAACAATGTGAAAAGATGAAGTACTGCAAAAAACAGTGCCAGCGTCTAGGAAACCGTGTGCACAGCCTGCTACAGCCTCTCCAGAGGCTCCAGGCCCAAGGAAAGAAGAACTTGCCGGATGACGTTACTGCTGCCCTGGGCCGTTTTGAGAAAGTCCTGAAGGAGGCTAACCAGCAGATAGAAAAGTTCAGCAAGAAGTCCAATATTTGGAAGTTTGTAACTGTGGGCAATGATAAGATCCTTTTCCATGAAGTGAATGAGAAGCTGAGAGACGTCTGGGAGGAGCTCTTGCTGCTGCTTCAGGTTTATCAATGGAATATCGTTTCGGACGTCGGCCAACCAGCATCCTGGCAGCAGGAAGATCGACAGGATGCGGAGGAAGACGGGTGAGTCTCCCAAAGGCTGGGAAAGAGTAGGCTGGGGTTGAGGGTGGGGTGGGAGAGCAGATGGACTCAGGGAGCATCCTAGCCTCTCTTTGGTTTGTCGAAGGAGAGGCGTTTGAACAGTTGTGAGTACTTGTGACTCAGAAATCCTGCTGTATGGGGAGGCTGGTGAAATCTGGGAAAGACTTTATGGAATAGGGGACACATTGCTACCTTCTTGTGAGTCCCCTCTGCTTCTCGACTTTATCTTTAAAAATATCTAGAGGGCTGGAGAAATGGCTCAGCGGTTAAGAGCACTGGCTGCTCTTCCAGAGGTCCTGAGTTCAATTCCCAGCAACCACATGATGGCTCACAACCCTCTGTAATGGGATCCTGATGCCCTCTCCTGGTGTATGTTTGAAGACAGCTACAGTGGACTCATATGAATAAATCAATCAATCAATCTTAAAAATATATATATATATATCTGGAATTCCAGTTCGTAACTTACGGTCTTAGATTCTGTGAGACTCTCACTTAAGATGAAAATTGTCTGGTAAAAATAATTAAATAAAGCAAAAACAGCATGCACAACACTGTTCTAACTAAACCTTAGGGATACAGGACAGGACAAAACAGACAAAGTCCCTGACCTCGTGGAGTGTTATGCCTGCTGGTAGAAAGCTAAGTTTCTCTAAAGCCAGTGAAAGCCACAAAGTAGGATAATGGTGCACAAAGAACAGGCAGAGTAACATTTGACTGGACACCTTGACAAAGAAGGAACTAGCCATGCAGAGACACAATTGCTCTTGTGATAGAACTGCAGAGAGGAAACCCTAATTTCTTTTTTTTTTTTCTTCTACTACTTCTTTCTTTTTTTTTTTTATGGGGGGGGGGTGTTTCGAGACAGGGTTTCTCTGTATAGCCCTGGCTGTCCTGGAACTCACTCTGTAGACCAGGCTGGCCTCGAACTCAAAAATCCTCCTGCCTCTGCCTCCCAAGTACTGGGACTAAAGGTGTGCGACACCACTGCCCAGGACTACTGTGTTTTACACCTCTACTTGTGCCACATCCTCTGAAACAAGCCACCTGGCAAAAGTCAACAGCAAGAGACAAAGGCACACAGTTTGCCCTCTATGGCTAGAGTATGGCCATATACGGTCACTACCTGGAAGTCAATAGCTAGAGCCAATAATTCAACCTACCTGAGAGTCAGAATGGAAGTGTGAACTGAGGAGAGTATTTTAGAGGGTGAGGTAACAAAAGCCTACACTAGAATGGCCCTCTAATTGAACATAAAGGAGGGCCAGACTCTAAAGAAACAAGGCATGGGCTAAGCTGGAGGTAGAGGGTAAGAGATGAGCCTAGGTCACCGGACAAAGGAAGACAAAAGATGACAAAAGAAACATGGGCAAATATGACCTCCCTAGACTTATGATGACCCAGCAATACGAACCCCAACACTGTTGTCTAAAGGATAGAAGGGGATGCTAGAGAGATGGGTTGGCTGTTAAGAGCACTGACTGTTTTTCTAGGGAACTCAGGTTCCATATACAGCCATAATGATGAGGCCTTTTAATGAGAGAGAGCACTAGGAGAGGTCCCACAATAGTATCATGTAACATATCCTAGCCTAGCCAATATGCCAAGGGGCCTGGAAGCAGGAACTAGGCAGGACTTATCCTATAGCTGCAAAGGGGATGGAGGCTTTATGAACTCTGTCTGAGAGAGAGATACTCCAGAGGAGTGACCTGAATTCTTTGATAGAGAAAGCACAGAAGTAAAGGGTCTGAAAGCTAATAGTGAGAGTTTGGATAGCAAACAGGAGCAAGGAAGGGTGCTTGAGCATATATATGAGAGCTCACAGCCAGCCCACACAATGACACACTTCCTCCAACAAGGCCACACCCACTCAAACAAGGCCATGTCTCCTAATAACACCACTCCATTTGGGCCTGGCATTCAAACACATGAATCTATGGGGGCCATTCCTAGTCAAACCACCAGAGTCTGTAACTCCAAGATCGGATATCTTGACACAGACATACAAGCAGGCATACAAATTCCTATCATCTGAGAAGAAAGGACCTCAATTGAGAAAATTTTCCAGCACATTGGCTTGTAGGCAAGTCCATGAGGATTTTTTTTTCCGTTAATGATTAATGTGGGAGGGCCCAACCCACTGTGGGCAGTTTCACCCCTGGGTTGGTGGTCCTGGGTTGTATAAGAAAGCAAGTGGAGCACAAGAAAGTCATGGAAAGTACACCAGTCAGTAAGCTGTGTTCCCCTGTGCTCTTTGCTGCAGTTCCTCCGCCAGGTTCCTGCCTTAAGCTCCTTGCCCTGGCTTCCCTGGATGATAGACTGTAATATGTAAGCCAAATAAGTAAAGAAACCCTTTCCTCTTCAAGTTTCATTTGGTCATGGTGTTTATCATAGTAACAGAGAGCAAACAAGGACAGGAGAACACATGGGTATGTCTTTTAGATGCCTGAGACCAGAGGAATAACTGTGTTGTTGACTAGACATGGCGGGTGGTGATTCATGCCCTGTCAGGTTGGCAGAAGACATCTAAATGAGACAAAAGAGGAGACTTTTAAGCAAATGTAATAAGAGAAACCAAGACAACTGTAATTGCACCAAATACCATCAAAGAGAAAAGAGAATCCCAGATTAGGGAAGGTGAGCATGTTATGGTAGCTTGGAGAGGTTGACTCAAGTAGAGGGCAGGGTTGGCATCTGCCTTAGTTTGGGTTTTATTGCTTTGAATAGACACTATGATCATGGCAACTCGTGGAAAACATTTAATTAGGGCTGGTTTATAGTTCAGAGGTGTAGTCCATTATCATCATGGCAGGAAGCATGGTGGCTTGCAGGCATGAATACTCACGCAGAGGTGAATATTAACAGTAGTATATCCTACCAAGAGATTATTTAGGGTTTAAAAACTGTCACCCTAGTGGTTTTAATTAACATTTTGGTTTTGATGCACAGGGAATTTCAGCTTATCACTTGTATTTTTAAATATGTGTTGTCTCCCGTCCCCCACCTTTTTCCCCCCGGCAGAAATGAAAATATGAAAGTTATTCTGATGCAGTTGCAAATTAGCATGGAAGAAATCAACAAAACCCTGAAGCAATGTAAGTAGTCAGTGCCCTGTTGCAGCGAATGCTCCCAAATTAGAGCTCATCTGTCAGCTAAAGCCCCTGCCTACTCTGATCTGGCCTTGCATTTCCTTTGCTGGATAGTACTGGAAACAGCTCACAGGTTTGGGCATCCCCAAGCCTGGTCACAGTTATTCAGTGAGAGTCTTGTCTCAAAATAAAGTGGATAAGGGCTGGAGGGATGGCTCAGTGGTTACAAGTATCCACTAGTCCTGCAGAGGACTCAGATTCATTCAGTTCCGGTACTCATATGACATCTACACTCAACTGTAACTCCAGTTCCAGGGGATCCAATGTCTTCTTCTGGTTTTTTGGGCCATATACACATGTGGTACACATATGGACATGTAGACACACACTCATGCATATAAAATAAAACTAAATAAATATTTTTAGGAAATAAACAAGATGGCAAACAATAGAGAATGATACTTGATGTCAACCTCTGACCTCCATATGTGCATGCACAAGCATGAATACCTGCACAAGGACACATATTCTGTATACATGCAAACACACACACACACACACACACACACACACAAAATCTATTTTGCATTTTGAGACAAGTCTCTCACAGAGACCTGGGGCTTGTCAGTTAGGCTTCGATAGCTGGCCAACAAACCTCAATGAGTCACCTATATCCATTTCCCTAGTTCTGGGGTACGGATGCACACACCACCAAGTCCAGTTTCTCACATGGATTCTAGAGATCAGACCCAGGTTTTCATACTTCCATGGTGTCTTAGTTAAGGTTTCCATTGCTATGAAGAGACCCATGATCACAGGCAACTCTTATAAAGGAAAACATTTCACTGAAGCCAGTTTACACTTCAGAGGTTTAGCCCATTGTCATCGTGATGGGAAGCACCACAGGATGCAGGCATAGATGGTGCTGGAGAGGTAGCACCATCTATGAGGCTGAAAATTCTGTATCTGGATTGGCCAGCAGCAGGAAGAGTTTGAGACACTAGGCCTGGCTGTAACATAAGAGACCTTAAAGCTCACCCTCAGTGACACTCTTCCTCAACAAAGCCATATCTATTCTAACAAGGCCACAACTCCTAACAGTGTCTATGTGTCTATGTGTCTATGAGGGCCATTTTCATTCAAACCACCACACTTTGCAACACTTTACAGCTGAGCTATCTCCCCTGCCTTCTTGGGAAGTCTATTTCTATACCTAGCCAGAAAGGGAAGAGATAGATTATCTTAATTAACCATGACCAAAAGCAAGTCAGTTGGGGGAAGTGACTTATTTCAGCTTACTACTCTTAGGTCACACTCCATTACTACAGGAAGTCAAGGCAGGAACTCAAAACAAGAGTGGCACAGCACACAGTGAACTGGACACACCCACATCAATCATCAATCAAGAAAATGTACATAGAACAATCTGATGGGGGCATTTTCTCAATCGAGGTTCTTTCTTCCAAAATGACTCTATCTTGTGTCGAGTTGGCATAAACTAGCTAGCCCACAGTCCAAACAATGATTCTGTCCAAATCTTGGTGAACCAAATATTACCATTACTTTCAGAAGCGTGGGTGAAGAGTTATTTATGGGAGTATAGGTGATCTTAGACAGTAGCATGAGCAAGAACTTAATAAAGCTGGATCACTCTATACAAGAGTCTCCTCTCACTTAGCATCGTTTACTATGGAGAGACTTCTGTTAGTGAGTCCTGTAATTTTCTTGAGCTTCCTCAATCTTATAAATTTCCTATGAGCTTTGTGACATTCTAAGGAAGAAAATGTTTCAATCCATGAGGAAACATCCATACAACTGACAGCAGTATAGTTTCTGAATTTGAACCATGTCTCTTTTTGATCTGAAATAACTAGATACGATGCCAGGAATCTGGTGCCGAGCCATGTGGCAACAGGAATAGAGTTGGCTCTGAGATGAGAGAGGCTGGCGTTAAGGCTGGAAAGATAGGCAAGATTGGAAAAGGAGGCTAGAGACATAGTTCAACAGTAAGGCACTTGCCGAGCATAATAAATTCCTTGGTTCAATTCCCATGCATTTTAAGGGAAAAAAAAAATTGGTTGGCAAAGGGGGACAAGAAAGTACACGAAGCTCCACTGCTGACTTTAGCTGTGTCTCTGTATATAACTCAGAAGCAGAGGACCTTCTGCCCTAAGAAGCTCAGCCAGGACCAGGTCTGGTTCATGGGTCGGCACTTCCCTCCCACATCACAAAGAGGTCACTTCCCTTTCAACACTTTCCTAGCACACTGACTTTTTAATCTCCTTCTGTCTCAGGCTCACTAAAACCCACACAGGAGATCCCACAAGATCTCCAAATCCAGGAGATTCCGAAGGAACATCTTGGAACTCCATGGACCAAACTGAAGACAACTAAAATGAGCACGATTTATAGAGGAGAGTATTACAAATCTCCAGTCACCATCAAAGTATTCAACAACCCCCAGGCCGAAAGTGTTGGGTAAGCAATAGGATATGACTCTTCATACATACCAACACTTATACTCCATAATGTCCCAAAGAGAAAGGTATATTTTCTCCTTTATTAAATGGAGGGGGGGAGTCGGGCTCTAAAGGGTTAAATGACTTAATCTGTATTATTAAGAAACAGAGCTCTTACTCCTGCTTCTCTTCTCTTGTCCCTTTGTTCCCCCTCTCTCCCCATTTTCTTCCCCTCCTCTCCATGTGGTCATGGCTGGCCCCTACTCTCTCCTTCTCTCTGCTTTTTTCTACCTCTGCTACCCTCTCAACTCCCCTCCCCATCTTTGAATAAACTCTATTCTATATGAAAGAAAGAAAGAAAGAAAGAAAGAAAGAAAGAAAGAAAGAAAGAAAGAAAGAAAG
>JADRCD010231695.1:2473-21901 GCA_019843815.1 Montemys delectorum | reverse complement strand
AAAAGAAAAAAAAAAAGTCTCATATCTAATAAAGTGAAGCACAACACTTTGTGCTTTGTTCTATGATGGAGGGATACAATGGGGTTTGTGAGATCACAAAGGAAGGGTTAGCCCACCCCTGCCAGAGACCATTATTTTAGAAAAGTCTCATATATGTTTTTTAAAACAGTCTTAGCCAGCCAGAAAGCACAGCCAGCATTGTCCTAAGTAAAGGATGGCACACAAGAGAATATGGCAAGTTCCAGGGGGTCCAGTTTAGGTTTGAGCCAGTGAACAATTAGAGATGGGACTTAGAAAGAGTGGAAGCGTGCTGGGCGGTGGTGGCGCACACCTTTAATCCCAGCACTTGGGAGGCAGAGGCAGCGGATTTCTGAGTTCGAGGCCAGCCTGGTCTACAGAGTGAGTTCCAGGACAGCCAGGGCTACACAGAGAAACCCTGTCTCGGAAAAAATAAAAGAAAGAAAGAGTGGAAGCTTTAGAGTGAAACAGTTAAGCGCTCCAGCTCGGTCACGTTCCAGCCGCACATTCTCGACCAAATGACTTCTTCCTGGATCTGTTTCCCCGTTCATAAAATGACTGGGATCACAGTATGCCAAATGCCTGACACAGAATAAGCTTCCTAAAATCATGTTGAATGCTCTTGATCACTGTTTATCTACATAAATCTTCATGGCCCACCTTTTCTTTCAAATCAATGGAAACATAAATGGATGAATTGATCCGCTTAACTCGTATTTATTAAACACCACGTGTGCCAGATAGACACTAGATCCTGAGAATGCGACAGCGAGCAAAACAGACAAAACTCTGCCCTGGTGGGACTTACAGTTCCTAAATAGAGATGAGAGGGTGGCTCACACGTCTGCGAAAGGACAGCCCACTTCGTGGCCCCGAGGCTCTCCAATTCCCTGATGTTAAAAAAAAAAAGTTAATAAACCGGGAATGCAAAGTTCCCAGGAGGTCTAGATGTTAATCCCACTTCCTAACAACAACGGGGAGCCTCCTGTCCTCCCCCTTAATCGCTATTTGCTTATCAAGCCCCAGCATCCTGTTGTGACCCAGGGGAACCGGTGAGTTGTGTTGTTTGGCAGGAAGAAATGTCAAGGAGGGCTAAAGCGGTTCGGGAGCTCCAGTGCCTGAAGTGGTGGCTGGAGGAAATGGAAAATAGCCCCCACAAACACGCCATCCAGACTGCGATTGGCCTATCTCGGCTGCCGAGCGATAAGCGAGCTCACATGCCTTGAGAGGGTGCAGAGGGGCTGTTCTTTCAACAGCAGGATAATCATACTTCACAGGTATGATTATCTGTGAGAAAGGCCTCACCACAGGAATCTCACTTAATCCTCAGATTCTGTGCGGTAGGAATTAACCCCATTAATCCCACCTTGCCCTTGGAAGTTAACTCCTCCCTCTCCACGGCCTCCTTCCACGTGGCACATGACTACATATGTAATTAAGTCAGGGTGGGGGGTAATTCTTAGCCCATTCCTTATCCCTCCCTGCGAATCACAGCCAGCGCCTCACAGCCGAGTCCACTAAACTTTTCGGATAAGTTTATTAGTTTCCCTTCCATCCACTCATCCCATTGTGCACCATCCCCAGTGCCGCGGAGACTGCCTAGTGCCCTTGTCAGTCTCTCTCTCATGGCCGGCCTGTTCAGCTTCTGAAGCCAGTCCTCTACTTGTTCTCCTCCTGTTCCCGAGTTTTCTGAGTCTCCTCTGCCACCCAAATGCTTTCAAGCACATCTGCCCACCTGTCTGTCTCTCCCTTTCCTTAAGGGAATTAATTCTTTTTCCTCACAATCCTATTGCGGTTTCTGACTGGGAGCCCTGCTTCCTACCTTGGTCTCCTACCTGTGACTTCTCTCCTCAACCTTCAAGACACACTCCATCCCTGGCCCCGGCTCGCACGTGACCGCTAGGTAAAGTCAATAAAGCACTTCGCATCTGGTTTTATGACATTCTAAAGTCTCTTCGCCCTGAATGAAGCCTGAAGAACTTCAGAGTAGACGGGCTGGCGTCTCGGGTTCTGCCTTCTGAGTGCCTGGCTCTGAGCCTGGGTCATGGCAGACGCTAAACTTAGAGGTGTTTGACAAATTCACCAGAGTCAAGTTGGAGGGGGCCGCTAATTTGGTCTTCTCTGACTCTCAACCTCAGCACGGAACACAGCCAGCAAGGTTACAAGAATTTTACCCTAAATACCTAAAACACTTGTAAATCGAGGGGCAAGATGACGAGGAGAGTTTCCTTTTACAAACACTGCTCATTTACCAGGTGTGGAAGGTTTAGTATTTGTGTAATCTTCCTTCCACACTCCCCAGAATAAGAGAGGAAAAGGAAAGAAAAAAAAAATAGGAAAGCAAAGAAAGACCCACCTCCCATCCCTTCCTCCCAGTGGACAGCACCGCCATCGCCATCGCTTCCTTTTGAGCCAGGAGGCAGGAAGCCTAGCTTAGCTCCTGAAACTCCCAGTTAGCCTTAGGTTTCCTCACAGATGAGTGTACTAGAGAATGATCTCTTAAGACGTTTCACGGGATTAGCCATGGAGAGATCTACTGTCTACTACCATCTAGAAGTAACGTTCCTGGAAATGCCCCACCCCCACCCCCAAGAAAGGAAACTTCAATTTCCCTGGGATAAACAAGCTTTCCAGAGAGAGGCTCTGTCACCGACAATGTGTGCACTCGCCAATTACAAGCTCAAGTTCCACCCAAATACACACAATCAAAGGCTTTACCAAGGCCATCATTATATGCGCATGGGCTTCCTGCTGTCTGGGGAGCATTTTAACGGGGCATCGGTGCAAGAAAAATGTCATCAAAGCACCAGGTAGAGGTGGCTCGTTTGGAGTGGCAGGGTCTTTTTTCCACCTGATGGCTTACTTCCCCTTGTCCTTTTAACGACACAGCCTGGGAGGGAGCGAAGGGAACCCAGAGGAAAAGAGTGGGCTGTATTGTGCATGTAATTTGTTTCACCATTTTAGATGGCTTTTTTAACGAGCTTTCTCATTAAGGGCTCTGTGAGTCTATGCTCAAAGTTTTCCGGAAAAGCCGATTAGCAGGCTGAAATCAGATGGCACCTTCCCAGCCATGGCTGGTTTTCCAGGTACTGAAAGAGAGGGAGACTATCTATGTAAGAAGAGAGACCCGACCTGGAAAATATGAAAGCAAATGATGTGACGTTAGCCAGTCCCTACGAAAATACTAGTGGTCATCAATTAGAATTTGATGACCATTAGAATATCGGAGGCTTCTGTGATAGCTTTGCTCTGTTCAGCTGGTTCCTGAGAACAGAGAGGATAATCGTCTTGTGCTATCCTAGCCCTGAGCTCGCATTTCCTGTAGGGCAGGCATTATGTTGCATCGAAGATAAAGTACCCTCTGAGCTCTGACCCCTGAGAGATGGGCACTAAGTCTTACCTAGCCCTTCTTATTTCCAGGGCCCAGAGTAGCATGTAGCTCCAATGTTATATCCAAATCCACTAAATATGGCTCAACATTGCAGTGACTCAATGAGGGGCCACCAGCACATGAAAAAGTCATCAATGATTTAGGCAAGCACCAGGCTGCACATCAGAGAACTTGATCAAGTTGCAGGGCTCCACAGACGTTGTAATGTGCTGACAGCCCCTAAGTAGGGCAACAGCCTTCAGTTAAAACTGTCCAGAGGAAGAAACGTACTGAGATCCAGAGAGACAATTGCTTTGTTGCTCTGAGCATCCTCTGTTGGGTTTCTGAGTATGAATGGGTCCTTTTCATAACACAGAGATGGATGTGCCTTTTGCTTTGTTTGCCTTGCCAGTGAGTTTACTTAACAGAATCCAAGCACAGATGCATGAAAGTGAATCCTAACTGTTGCCTATGCTTGAATCAATTGTCCAGTATACTCCGGCTTCTGCTTGGATGGTATAAAGAATGCCCTACTCCCGGTGCCTCTAGAGACTTCCGGATATGATATATTTGCACAGCCTGACACAATGTTGGCCATGAGGCATAAAACAAGGAGAGGGGCTGAGGCTGCCCATCATTACTGATTCACTAGACTGGGTATAAACACCAAGAGGGTGATGCAATCCTTCTCAAAATGTTTGCTGAATGATCCAGCCCCCCACACCACCCCTTTACAAGTCTGATGAAGAATAGTCTTGTGTCCATGCCCGGGATGCTCACTCTGTCTCTCTCTGTCTCTCTCTCTCCCTCCCTCTACATGCACATACACACTCGAGTGCACACACAGTCAGTCAGGAATGAATGATCCATGCCCAGGGACATCAGAATGAGCTTGAGTGAGCTTGAACATTCTCAGTTGAAGAACTTTGCAATGTGATCAAAGACAGCAGCAGCAGATCCCTGAAGATGCTGATGAAGAAAAGAGTTGGTTTTCCAACTGGTATGGCGTCCTATTAGGTGGCATTTATAGTTTAGGCAAACTCCCCTGATATTCTGCTTCCTGCTGAAGTTCAAGGACTTCTGGCCTGGCGGAGCCTCGGGTCACTAGAGGGCAGCCTGGAACAGCCTTTTCCCAGTGCTTCTTTCTTGCCAACTGACAAAGCCGTGGTGTCCACGTTGTTCTGGGCAGTAGCTTGCCAGCCCACCCTGGAACCAGTTTCCTTTCAGAAAATGTCTCATTGCTACAGCACTGAATATATCATGCATGCATTTCACAGTGGCACTATAAGAAATCTGATTCCCGCCGGGCAGTGGTGGTGCATGCCTTTAATCCCAGCACTTGGGAGGCAGAGGCAGGCAGATTTCTGAGTTCGAGGCCAGCCTGGTCTACAGAGTGAGTTCCAGGACAGCCGGGGCTACACAGAGACACCCTGTCTCGAAAAACCAAAAAAAAAAAAAAAAGAAAAAAGAAAAAGGAAATCTGATTCCCAGAGGAAAAAAAAAGAGTCCTTAAAGACGTACAGATCGTGTACCCTCAACCATTAGATATTGAAAGAATCAAAGACATTCTTCCTACTCCCCAAAAGTTCAAAGATAAGGCAAAACTATAAAGACATCTTTTAAAAAAAACTATAATTAGCAATTTTCAAATTAATAGAATAGAGTAGTAAGTTAGACGTAGACAGATGCTTGTCTGTGTTCATGAAGGAGCCCCAGGCCCAAGCTGAATAGGATCATTGCAGACTAAGATGTTTGTAAATTATTGTGGGGAGGGTAGGATGAAAGGAGGCCTTGGAATAAAGTGAGGCGAAGAGAGGTCAGGGCAGCCCAGTGTCTAACTCAGGGCCCTTTCCTGGTGCCTCAGCAGGTACTCTAAATGTCATCAGCCATCAGTTTTCATATTGGCACCGTGTCCGTGGACGTGGATTCAATACAAGCTTGCAGAGCACTACTGGGTGCCAAGCGCCGGGAATACAACAGCAGACAAGACAAAGACCTTCATACTGCCCTCAGCTGTTTACAGTCCAGTCTGGGAAATGAATGAGCAATTAGGAAGCAGGTAAGGTAGTGGCAGGTAAGGTAGGGTTTGTGGATGTCCAGAGGAGAGAAGCCCAACTCAGGGTACAGGCGAAGACAGAAGGAAGGCTTCCTGGAGGTAGACTCCTCCAACGGGACCATTCAACACAGGAGTTAGAAGCAGAGAGCGAAAAAAACTGCATGGTTGACGGGTCAGGGGAGAGAGGAAGCAAGGCCTATTTAAGGAACTGAAAGAAAAGCCAGGGCTCCGGTTAAGTGAGGGAGAGGAAGCACAAGAGGCAGAGCCCAGCATTTAAGAAGCCTGTTCTAGTGAGGATGTTCAGTGATAACCCTTAGGATGCTAGGGAGTCACTAAAGGGTCAGGGGTAGTGGTGGGAATCGGGTCCTCACATTGGGAGGACCTGCTGATGCAGGGTCAATGCTACCCTGGAGCATTAGCAGCCAAATAAGTCCGCAGGAACCTACTTTTCCCTTTAACTGGACCTTCCCGGTTTCCTTCCTCCGTCCCTATTCACCAGTTTTCCTTGAAACTATTTCAAAACAGAGCTCTATTTTAAGGTCATCTTCGCTGGGAAGGAAGCAAAACGAACCTAGCACATGACTGTCATGCTTGCTGGACTTGCCTGTCCTCAAGTCCCAGTGTTCCTCGCAGCAGGTAATTTCTAAGGAAGTACCAGGACAGAGGGAGGCAGGAGGACGCCAAGTCCCAAACCTGTTTTCTTCTAGGCTGGACATCTTTCGCCCTTGTTTTATGAAGGCAAGACAGAGAGGAAAACGCAGAATCTTTTGGGCCCCAGGCCAGAACATATGCAAAATGTACAGAGAGGCCTTATCTCCTGGATAGCTGATGCTCAGTCTTTCCTTTGGCCCACGTGTCCAAATGTAAAAACCCTAATCAAGCCTCCCGTCCTGCTCTACAGGTTGCCGGGAAGCAGGTGATAACAGTAAACTTTAATGACCAGCAGGCGCGCCGTGAAGCATGGCTGCTTAAGCCTTATTTAATTAAAGTCTAAATCCATGCTTGTTTGCCTAAAGACTGATACCAGAAAGCGCCCACCACCACCACCACGTCTCCACCCCAGGTCTATTCCTCGGTAAGCCTTACACTACGCTCACTTCCTAAAATGGAGAATAAGCCTTCAGATAACACCGGTTCTCCACTCTGGCCCCCTGGGACGGGAGGCTCACGCCCAGTTTTCTTTCCTTCCGAGCAAGGAAGAGTCTGTGTTGTGTGCAGGGCCTGGAGCCTCTGGTCACAAAAATAAACCACTGGAGTGCACGGACTTTCCTTTCCTGACAGGGAGCTTACTCAGGAAGAGGCACTTACACAAGATATTTTCCCCCTGTTTTTCAAAAGGCATTCAATGGACAAACAAAAGGGTGGAAAGAAAGGCTTCTTAGCCCATCCTCTTCATTCCCCAAAACAGGCTCCGGGCAAAGCCATCCCTACCTCCACCCCTACAGCTCCCTTTTTGGTGTACACCCACCCCTTCCCACCCCAACAAACTTCCTTTTGCACAGTGCTCCACCGAGTCTTAAAGAACCACCGTCTCTCCGATTGTTGGGCTCATAACTGAAACTTCCCACACAGCAATATGAAGAGATGTATGACTCAAGCCTCTCCATTCCAGAAATATTATTAGTCTCGAAAAAAAAAAAAAAAAAAAAAAAAACAGGGGCCTGCTCTATGTCTGTCACCTGAAATAAACTCCCAGTTTCTTCCCCTGCTTCCCAGACGCTCGATTCTAAAGATTATTCAAGCTTCTTTTACCACCCCCACGTTCCCTACCCCAATAGTTCCAGAGAGAGAGGGAGGAGGGAGGTAAAGCCTTCAGAGATTGGGCCTGGGTGGGGAGGGTGGGGGGGTGGGAGGTGGAGGGGGTGAGGGGCGGGGCCAGGGGGGATGGTGTTGGGGACGGGGAATGTGGTCACAGAGAACGAAAATGCGCTGACCTAACCTCTGAGACTCCCTAGAGAATCTAGTTTGTGTCTCTTTGCAGGGCTCAGAACAGTCTGTATGTTCTCCTCTCCCTGTTGTGTGCCTGGCGCTTCCCCAGTGAGATATCGCCTGTAGAAGCTTTTCCTGTGAGGGGTGGGGAGCTTTTGTTCTCTTCGAAATCTGGTGCAGCTAATTAAAAGCATTGTCCTGGGAGGCGGGAAGTGGAGGACTTCCAGGGACCCGGGTTTTTACCGGGGAAGAGTGGCTGCTGTATGCTATTGAGATGTTCTTGATCTTTTGGCCCTGCTGGGCCAGCCACTTCAGCGGGAGATTTTGATAAAGCCCAGTAAAGTAAAAATAGACTCGTGAGGGGACGGCTGTCCTTTAGCATGTGTTCTCAGAGAAGCTGGGTTGCAATTACAAACCGTTTCAGAGAAAGGCCCTCCAATAGTTGGGCTTTTGACTCCGTTGACCCGGAGTATTTTGGAGGTCATGGGACCAGATGTCTTATTCTGTTTCATCCATTTCCCCGACCAATTGTATGCAGGCAAGTTGCTGAAGTGAAATTTCTAGCAACGTTTATCTATTGGTTGACAGTGTAGAAGTAGCTAAATAGCTCTTGGTTATTGATTTTAAGAAACATAAGTGGTTGGAGCTGTAGAAATGGCTCAGCATTTAGGAACACTGGCTGCTCTCCCAGAAGAACTGAGTTCAATTCCCAGCACTCCCACGGCAAGCTCACAACCATCTGTAACTTAAGTTCCAGGACGTCAGACTCCCTCTTCTGACCTCCAAAGGTACCAGGAATGCATGTGGTACACAGACATACATGCAGGCAAATACTCATACATGTGAGCTAAAATAACAATAAAAAATAAATAAAACAGGATTGTGGTATTATCAAATACAGCATCATACAAGTCTTAAAATATAATCTAGGATTGTCCCCAGAGGCAAACCCAATTAGGACCAAAGTCTGATGAGGCAGCATGCATTCATTTGAGGAGTATCACTCCCCTGGTTTGTACTCTCTAGAGTCAAAACACTTCATTCAGCAAATGCTACAAATATTTACTGGGTATGAACTATATGCCTGGCAGTGTTCTAGATGCCTGGTATATAGAATTGAATAAGACAAATAGAGATCACATGGTGCCTGTGTCCAGGGAAAATGAATAATAAACAATGTCCAATAAGTAGATTATAAAGTATATTACATAGTGATAAGGGCCTGGAGTTGGGGAGTTGGGGAGTAGATTAAAGTAAGGCCATGTGGGAGAGTTATGATGCAATCAAACAGAGATGTGGTGGGAGCAATAGAGTTAGCATGTAGCTCCCGATGGAGAAAAACTTAGAAAGAAAGAAAGAAAGAAAGAAAGAAAGAAAGAAAGAAAGAAAGAAAGAGAGAAAGAAAGAAAGAAAGCAGAAAAAAAGGAGCACTGCCAAGGATCTAAGATGAGAATATTCCTACAAGGGGGCCTCTGCGAATGCAGTAGTGAGTGATAAAAGGAGAGAGGAAGAGGCGATGTTCTAGATCTGCAGAGTCCAGGGTAGCATTATAAGGACGTGGACTTTGATGAGAAGGAGGGAGCTGCTGGAGGTTTTGAAGCACAGGAGTGAAATGCTCTGATCCACATTTTAACAGACTCACCCTGGCTGCTGTGAAGAGAATACCATACCGTGAGAAAAAAAAATAAGCATCAGAGATGAATCCTTAGTGTAAACATATCCCCCTCCCCTCCCCCGGAGAGATTTTGAAAGCAGAGCCAACCAGATTGTGGATAGATTAGATGTGGAGTGTGAGAATAAGAGCCAAGTTCAGGCCAAGGCCAGGACTTGGGCCCTGCAACTGGGGAGAAGGAAAAAGCATCAGCCGAGACGGCGAAGGCTATGCCAGGTCACTCTGAATCCATCTAATCGGAGTAACTTTATCTGTGGTTCTCATCCAGTGTGCTCATGACTGTCATAAGGATCATCTGAGCCAGGGTCATCAGAGACTCTGCTTAATAGGCACGGAGTGAGAGCCAGCAATATACATTTACTGAACACGTTAAATAGTGAACCACTGAATTGTTTTGTTTTGTTTTGTTTTTTGTTTGTTTATTTTTGGTTTTTTGAGACAGGGTTTCTCTGTGTAGCCCTGGCTGTCCTGGAACTCACTCTGTAGACCAGGCTGGCCTCAAACTCAGAAATCCACCTGCTTCGGCCTCCCAAGTGCTGGGATTAAAGGCGTGCGCCACCACCGCCCGAACCACTGAATTGTTAACAAAAACGGTGAGAGTCTGTGTGCTTAAAATTCTGAACTTCCTAATGAAACAAATTATTTAGGGATAACTCTCCACTCTACGATGAACTATAGCTGTGGATTGTCCTTTGAAAATATAGTCTAAGTGAATTGTTTAGCTTATTACCAGTTAAGGCCAAAGCAATTACACACACACACACACACACACACACACACACACACACACACAGAATGAAGCTGTGAGGTTAACTTTCAATCTTCTCTTGTGGGAATTTTTTATTTTGTTTTTTTGAGACAGGGTTTCTCTGTGTAGTCCTGGCTGTCCTGGAACTCACTCTGTAGACCAGGCTGGCCTCGAACTCAGAAATCTGCCTGTCTCTGCCTCCCAATTACTGGGATTAAAGGCGTGTGCCACCACTGCTCGGTCCTCTTGTGGGAAAGTAATATATTGGTTACAGGACAGTAATTTGACTAGTAAATTAAGGTAGTTTTGACATCAGGCAGTATGATCTATCTGAACATTAAGCCAATCACCATACCTCTGGCGGTGACAGGAAAAGAATGGGAAAAGCTAAGTTTCACTGGAAATGAAATGAGAAGACAAGATGAGTGTCTCCAGAGAGCTGGGTATGGTGGTGTACATCTGTAATGCTGGCCCACAGGAGGCAGAAATAAGAGGACCACTGTACACCAAGGGCCAGCTTCGCCTACTCAGGAAGTTCTAGGCCAGCCAGTACTACACAGTGAGACCCTATCTCAAAAAACAAAGCCAGTAACAGAAAAATAATCATCTTTCTGTTACTTTGCTTAGCAATACTTCAAAGGGGTTATAATGTTCTAACTGAAGCTAATCTAAGAGCCTTCCTCTAAAGATCCCAGTTTCCAGATTTGAAAACTGAGACTCAAAGAAGCCAATCACATTTGTTCTTACATTCAACAAGCAAGTCTGAGATGGGACTGGGCTTCTGAGCGGCAGTCAAAGGCCAGCAAGGCTGGTTCCCAGGGCTGTCAGCACTTGCTTGTCACAATTGGTTCCACCAGGGGTTGGAATCCCTTGGTGAAAAGAGAGATTGCATAATGAAGCCACTTTCAATAGGGGCTCGCTATTCAGTGTGCCTCCTGACTGGATCGCTCTTTTATCCTGGATCATTTTCTCCAGCTATTTATTTCTGTGCGGTGGTGGAAACATTGACGACAAAATGGCACCTTCTTACCCGGTTGCCTGTACGTCTGACTCACACCTGCTGACAGGACCAAGCCTGTCAGCAGCGGCGTGGCTCTCCAGGGAGCCGGAGGTGGGTATTAACTCACCCTTGCCCTCCCCATCTCCGTCATCAAGACTGTCAGCTGAGTTCTGTTTTTTGTTTTTTGTTTTTTTTTTTAAGAAAAGAGAAAGAAACAAAGCAACTGAGCAAACCTTTATTACTCAGTGGGTCACTGCAGGCAGAGAGCAGCTCAATTTTCCAGTCTCACGTGGGAGCTCCAGGCTGGCAGCTGAAAGGCCAGCTTTGACTTGTAAAACAGCAGCTAACTTGGCCATAGAGGCACTTCAGCAGAGGGAACAAGGTGCCCTCTTCTCTTCATCCAACCCTAAGCTGCAAATAGTCTCTTCAGCCGGTGAAGCATCTGTCGGAGGACATTTATTTGGAGGAGTGTTTAGAGTGCATATCTTTTCAAAATCAAGCATCTGTTTGATCTAAACAACGACGACGACGGCGACGATGACGACGATGGTGATGATGATGTTCACATCCGTTGAGAGGAGAGGACGAATTGAAGCATTGTCCTTTTCTCATTCCCAGGAGGCTGCGACATTGACTAATACTTTGTTTCTTATTAACGACAATAGACAGGCTGGCGCTCAGTTCTCATTTTTTTTCCATTTCTCCCCACGCCACACTCTTTAGGCCGCAACTCCGTGCAAGGCAGCTGTCCCAAGAGTAAAGATGGTGTTATTACGGAGAGCAAAGGTGTCTAGCTCTTTATGGATGAAGCTCCCGACCTTATTACCGTCCTTAGCCTTGCTCAATGTCACCCACACAGAGACCATCTGCCTGTGGGATCTACTCAGGTTTAGCTGACCTAAGAAAATAACTTAAGGCACAAGACTTGGAATATTTTTTTATTATTATTGCTTTGAAATATGGGTCTTTGCTTGCATATTCATTAAATGGCTAGCAGTGATGTGGGCCTTTTTTTTTTTTTCCTCTCTCCTGAGGTTGTTTTGGGATATTGGGAAAGGGGGAACAATGAAGAACAAATTGCTCTGATTAATAATGTATTTATAGTTCAGTCTGCCGGGTGATTTCCCAGGGTGCCAGCTTTTCTTTATGAGGATAGAAATACTGTATCTGTGACTGTCTTTCCCTACCATAGGCAGGAGCCAGAGGAGAATATTCAGTAACAGGAGTGGGATGCCCTTTTATTTACATGCATATTTATATATTTGCCAGGTTGGTGATATAAATACACCTAGTCCCGATTTCCCTCCTACTCTAAAACTTGTCTCAAGTCATCCCAGTTCTCCCTAGATGGTGTCCTTGGAAACATATCCACACTTGTTAAGCAACCTTGTTCTACACACACACACACACACCACCACCACCACCACCACCACCACCACCACCACCACCACCACCAGCACCAGCACCACCACACACAGAGAGCACCTGCAGGTATGTTTTCATTATGAGAATGTTAACTTTTAAAATACACAATCTGTTGAAGCTGGAACCAAGGTCTGGATTCCATGGCTCTGGAAACAGAAAGCACCTTGGGAACTCTGCCCGTGGCTGGGCCAGGTGGGGGAGGTGACAGGGGTACTTGTGACACTGGAATTCAGGGGAAGGCTCAGTGGCCTTTAAAGAACTGGAAAACAAGTTGACACGGTTACCTTAATGTTTACATGATTTTAATAGTCATCTTTATGTCAAGAAGACATTACCTCACACTCAGTCATGATGCCTTCAGGAACCTTGAGGTGTCCTGTTTGCTTCAGACATCCTTCATCAAGGGAGGATAATTCCCAGAGCCCTTGGGTAGACATCAAATGACCTCATTTCCAAAAGCTCCAAGCGACCAGTGACTAACTTTTTTTTTTTTTTTTTTGGTTTTTCGAGACAGGGTTTCTCTGTGGAGCCCTGGCTGTCCTGGAACTCACTCTGTAGACCAGGCTGGCCTCAAACTCAGAAATCCACCTGCCTCTGCCTCCCAAGTGCTGGGATTAAAGGTATGAACCACCACCTCTCAGCATCAGTGACTAACTTTGTAACCACCCCTCTTCTCCTCTCTCTCTCTCTGTCTCTGTCTCTCTCTGTCTCTGTCTCTCTCTCTCTTTCATTCATTCTTTCCTTCTTTTCTTCCTTGCTGTCTTTTGCATTTTCCTTCCTTTTTTCTCCTTCTTTTCTCTTGTGTTCTATGTGTTGAACCCAGGGTCTCACGTACACTAAGCTTACTCCCTTTTACCACTGAGATACACTTCCCACACTGGCCGCCAACTTAGAATGTTTCTTCAAGGTGCTTAAAGTAATTTATGTAATATTTGCATATGGGGGGGGGGCTGGAGAGATGATGGCTCAGTGGTTAAGAGCACTGACTGCTCTTCCAAAGGTCCTGAGATCAAATCCCAGCAACAACATGGTGGCTCACAACCATCCGTAATGCATCTGAAGACAGCTACAGTTGTACTCACATATAATAATAAATGGACCAGAGTGAGTGGGGCTACAGCAAGCAGAGGTCCTGAGTTCAATTCCCAGCAACCACATGAAGCTCACAACCATTGTACAGTTACAGTGCACTCATACACATAAAGTAAATAAATAAATCTTTAAAAAAAAAAATTGCCAGCCAGGCAGTGGTGGCACACGCCTTTAATCCCAGCACTTGGGAGGCAGAGACAGGTGGATTTCTGAGTTCAGGGCCAGCCTGGTCTACAGAGTGAGTTCCAGGACAGCCAGGGCTACACAGAGAAACCCTGTCTGAAAAAAACAGAACAAAAAAGACCCAAAAACCAACCAAACAAACAAACAAAAAAATAAACAACCCCTCCACCCCCACCAAAAAAAAAGAAAAAAAGGAAACTGAGGCACAAGTCTGGTCACAGAGCTGGGCTGCTGCAAAGCCTGGGTTTTAGCCCAGGTGATTCTAAACCAGAGACAATTCTCAGCCAGTTATGCAGCCTCGCCTGCTTCTGGCTCTAGAGAGAGAAGGCAGATGTAATGTGGTTGGAGGGAGTGTGGAAGGGTAGGGAACATTGAAGAAGTGCATTGAACTAAGCTATCCACCACCCAGCATGCACCTTTAGCCAAATTCCCTACCTCATGTGAGACTCCCGTTCATCAGGAAAGCACTTCACTTCCACAGGAGGTAAAAGCATATTGCAGACATGGACTAAGTAATCTTTTCCCCAAATTCTTGGTAACACAAGTATTTTATAGTTCATATTTTCTATTTGGTTTGGGAATATTTGCATAGATAAAATTAGATATGTGGGAGAAGGACATAGAGGCTAAACAGAGAATTCCTTTATCACATATTCATAGCCTGACAGTAATTTAGTACTTATTGGCTTTTAAAATCATTTTGTGCAAGTGAAACAAGTTCCTATGGTGTAGAGTTTTCCACAATAGCATCTTGCTGATACTCAAAAAAGTTTCGGATTTTGGAATCTTTTGGATTTTCAATGTTCAGATTATGGATATCCAAGCTATATGTGGATAGTTGGAGGAGAGGAGGTATCCCAGAGCTATCATCCAGGTTTCATTTTGTTGGAACCAAGGAAAGCGCTTGATCGAAGAATCCAGAATCAGCTCACTGAGGTTGACTGGGAGATTTCAGGCTATAGCTAGGAAGCAGAGCTGGTAAAGACAGCGAGGCCATGGAAAGCCAGCCACTCACACTATGCCAAAGAGTTAAGGCTTTATCCTAAGGGATTTGTATTTTTAAAAGATCACTCTGGCCAGGCAGTGGTGGCACAAGTCTTTAATCCTGCCTTTAGTCCCAGCACTTGGGAGGCAGAGGCAGGCAGATTTCTGAGTTCAAGGGCAGCCTGGTCTACAGAGTGAGTTCCAGGACAGCCAGAGCTATACAGAGAAACCCTGTCTCTGAAAAAAAAAAAAAAGAAAAAGAAAAAGAATTAAGAATAACATTCTCATTTCTTACTTGGACAACTAGTTATATAAAAATTCAAGAGAAGCTGAACCACTCGTGAGCATTTACTCAAAGGACATTAAGTCAGCTTTCTACAAAGATCCTTACGCATCTATGTTTATCGCTGCCCCATTCACAACAGCCAGGAAGTGGAGCTGGCCTAAGCGTCCATCAAGAAATGACTAGATGGGCCAGGCGGTGGTGGCGCACACCTTTAATCCCAGCACTTGGGAGGCAGAGGCAGGCGGATTTCTGAGTTCGAAGCCAGCCTGGTCTACAGAGTGAGTTCCAGGACAACCAGGGCTACACAGAGAAACCCTGTCTCGAAAAACAAAACAAAACAAAAAAAGAGAATAAATTAATTTAATTAAATAAAAATAATGAATTACCTGGGAGGGTTGGGGATACAAAGGAGAGGCCCAGGTATAGTCCTCTACAGGTAGCTATAGCAAAGAGGGATGCTCCCCGTTGTACGGTGGGAGGTTAGGCTTTGGGCTGCGGCGGCGGGAAGTCTGGGAAGTTGAGGTAACCGTAGGGGGGGCTAGAGCTTACCCTGCAGTGGGTGTTGAGTCATTTGCTGAGAGTGAAGAGGAAGTGACAGTGTGGGTGGGAGACATGGATGTTTGAAGGTTAGCAGAGTGGAGAATGCAGCAGAGCTGCCTTGGTGAATGGAAGGGAACACGGTACAGAGTCCCCGCCGGGGCTGGAGAAAAGTCAGAGAACATCCCCCGCTGTGGCAAATGCTTTGAGCCAAACCTCCTGCTGAAACCCAGGAGCTTGCCTGGAAAGTACCTTATTCCTTTCCACAAAGACATCAGGGGGTGGAGGAGATGTATACACATATAGAGCAGTTATTTGACTGAATAGAGCATAAATAAATATTTTTTTTACAATGAATATTCATTGATAATTCATTATAAGTGCTATGTTTACAGGGAGCACACAGTCTACACATCTCTTCAACATGTTCTACGACCAAATCAGTTTAGTTGTCAGAACAAGCATGAAAGGGTAGATTTGCCAAAAAGAAGCAGCTCAGATTCTGGAGTTAGCTAAACATGGGGTTTGGTCCTGCTTGGAATATCTAGCAGCTGTGTGATCTGAGGCAAGAGAGCCTCTTGCTTGTAAAGTGGGAATACCAATGACTGCTTCTTGGAGATGGTACATTTGGTAGAATAATATCTTTTGTTTTAAACGTATTTATTTATTTATTTTATATAATGTAAGTGATAGTTTAAGAGACGACTCGCGTTAAACACCACACACCAGGTCCAGACAATACCATGTGAAGAAGGTTTAATTGGGGAGAGTGGGGGAAGGTCGAGCGCAAAGAGAGAAAGGGGAGAGAACAAAAAAGGGCGGAGAGAAGAGGGTTTGTCCTTTATATCTGCGTGATGACATATGTACTGCCCAGGTGAAATTGGGTAGCCCTAGGGGTTCTTGGGAATGGGGGGGGCATTGCCATGGTAACAGATCTGTGGTCCTGCCTATTTACAGGTGCAGGCACTCGGTGATGCTAACAGTAAGTACACTGAAACTGTTGTCAGACACACCAGAAGAGGCCATCAGATCTCATTACAGATGTCTGTGAGCCACCACATGGTTGTTGAGAATTGAACTCAGGACCTCTGGAAGAATACTCAGTGCTCTTAACCACTGAGCCATCCAGCCCTAATAATTAATATATATAAATTATATATAAATTTTTATATATTTGTATATAATATAATTTATAATATATAATATTATATATATATATATGTATACACATACATATGTTTGGGGGGGGTTGAGACAGGGTTTCTCTGTGTAGTCCTGGCTGTCCTGGAACTCACTCTTTAGACCAGACTGGCCACGAACTCAGAAATCCACCTGCCTCTGCCTCCCAAGTGCTGGGATTAAAGGCATGTGCTACCACTGCCCAGCTCCGAATAATATATTTTTAATATTAACCTTTTCTTTCTTTCATCCTTTCTTTTTTTCTTTTTGAGATTGAATCTTGCAGTATTGTCTAGATTGACCTTCAACTCCTGGGTTCAAGAGATCCTGCCTCAGCCTTCCTAGTACCTGGGATATAGGAAACTAGTTATTAACTAACTCACCTGGGTCTCTTCCTTGTTATCAACTCCTGGAAGAGAAATTAGGGTAAAGGAGAGAGAAGGAACAGAGTGTTAAGGCCTAGGTCAAATAGTAAGGCTAGATGGATTGTTAAGGCCTAGGTTAAATCTTAAAGCCTGTTAACTGTTACCTGGTTAGCCTGCCATTTTGTGCTGTTACTAATATTATAAAGAAACTCTCTCATGTCCAAATTCCAAGTTGATTACACATTCTGTGCCCTTGAAAACCAATCACAATAGAAGTCAGTAGAACTGCTTTGTATAGTGACCCATAGTCAGCTTGGACCTGAAGCAGCCACCTGGCAGAACATCTGTTTATATGCTTTTATGGTATTTGATTTTATAAGCTGCCCCTAGGATGGATCCCAACGTAAGAGAGACACCTGCACCAATATAAGAAACTATTTGAGCCGGACAGTGGTGGCACACGCCTTTAATCCCGGCACTTGGGAGGCAGAGGCAGGCGGATTTCTGAGTTCAAGGCCAGCCTGGTCTACAGAGTGAGTTCCAGGACAGTCAGGGCTATACAGAGAAACCCTGTCTTGAAAAAAACAAACAAAAAAACAACCTCCCACCCCCCAAAAAAAGACATGAATATTAGACAAGGCAAATCTCCCGCCACAGTTGAATACCCCAACCAATGGGAGCAGGATAAGTGTACAACAATAACATGTTCCTAAGGAAATCCCTTGTCCCTAAATCCTGATTGGTGAAATAACTTGGCACAGATATTTGTAGATCTCAGGCTTAAAGAGCCCTATAGTATCTTGATTCGGCATCATGATTTAGCTCCCAAGCCTGGAACTTGGCCTTGATTGATTAGTCTTGGGGTGTGTGGTTCAACAAACCACCCCAATTTGACTGAGATTGAGGGATTTTAAGGGGTGATTCCCAGACCTCAACACAGAACAGAGGGGCTGAGTAGGACAACTGAGACAAAAGGTGTGTCTACAAAGTTACCCTAGTAAGAGCAGAGCCCCTTACCCCACAAGTGACTAAGCCAAGCAGGAGACCTGCAGCCAATCCTAAGAGGGAATCTCTTTGGGACAATAGATTATTTTTATTTAAAAAGAGAGAGAGACAGAGAAAAGAAAGAAGCTGAGGTCAGGGTGTGTGTGTGTGTGTGTGTGTGTGTGTGTGTGTGTGTGTGTAGGGGGTGGAGTCACTGGAAAGATGGCCAGACTCATCAGAACTAAGCCTGCAGTGTAAGTAACAGTTCATAGAAGACACAGTTATTTATTTCTCAGGAAGAACTCACTCTACCACTTCATAGTCAAAACAAATACCGTATTCCGGAATTTTGGAGGTCAGAGTCCGGGAGTAGCTTAACTGGATGGTTTTAGCTCTAGGTCTCTGACAAGTTGAAAACAAACCAAAGGCTGATCCCAGACATCTGTTGACTTCATTATAGTCGGGGCTTCTGCTTCCAAGCTGGCATACAAGGCTGTTAGGCCTCAGTTTCCTCTCACATGGACCTCTCTATAGGAATGCACAGTACATCCTACTACATGGAAGAAAGAAAGAAGAAAAAAACAGAAGGGAGAAGAAGAGAGGGGAAACAAATAATTGAATCCTTCTAACATGGTTCTTCATCCATGATTCGGGCCAATGAAATGGCTCAGGAGGTAAAGGCACCTGATGACTTGAGTCTAACGTCCAGAACCCACTCTATCTTCCATGAATAGAAAGTATATGTATCTAGTCTAGATTCCAGCACAATAAATATTATGATTATTAATTTTTCTGTTTTGAGGGAAAAGTACCTTTCTAGATTCAAGATCTAAAAGATTAACACAGTCATTTTGAGAGCACACAGTTATGATCGGTGACATTTATTAACAACTTGACAACCACTGCGACACACAAGCCCACTGTGGTACTGAGTGATTGACAATGACCATTTGTTTTGTTGTTGATTTGTAAAAGTCCTGTAACCTAAAGCTACTCTTTTAAACACGAGTTACCTTTGTACCTGAGCTATATAACCCACACTGCTGCCTTCCTTGAGGGGACAAGACAGAGTGGCTTCTGCTGGAATTGAATTTAGAATCCAGGACAAATCTGAGCTGAATGACCTTGGGCAAGATCTCAATGTCCTAAGAGGCTGTCTTCCTTTCTCAGCGGGTCTGGTGGGAGGATTAAGTGAGATAAGACATAGTGAAACATTGAGTACAGTACTTATCCTGAGACTACCGGTGGTTAAAGGTCATTTTCCTTTTTCTTTTTCTGGTAGGGTTTAATTTCTCAGTCACTATTGGGTTAAATAACTCTTGATCATAAAGACTTATGGCACCTGCTATCTATCACATAGTAATTCTTTCTTTCTGAGGTGTTGAGGATTGAATGGAGGGCTTTGAAAATGTTAGAACACATTACCTATGGGCACCATTCAAGTAAATCTATTTTGTTTTGTTTGAGATAGAGTAGTCCAGGCCGCCCTGTTTGTTTGTTTGTTTGTTTTAGAGTCTCCTTGTACAGTCCAGACTGGCCTAGAATCTCATAATCTTCCTGCCCTCAACATCCTGTTCACTGGAATTATATATACAACCAC
>JADRCD010231694.1:16475-36301 GCA_019843815.1 Montemys delectorum | reverse complement strand
TCTCTCGCTCTCTCTCTCTCTTTCTCTCTCATTAATCATTCTAGAAGTCATCATTCTTAAGACTCACTGTTTTGGATTCCACAAATGAATTTAACAAGTGCTTGTTTTTCGTACTTGGTTCAACTCTCTCAGCATAATTATGTATAGCTCCATCCATGTTACGACCAATTACAATACTTTATATCTTTTTATGGCTGAATAGTATTACATTGTGCATATTTTTTATTTATCCATTTTCTTTAGCCATTCATTGGTTAATGGACTCTTATATATTGTGTACAGTTATGCAATAAACACAGAGAGATGTCTCTTAAACATAGAGATTTCATTTCCTTTGGGTATTTATTCAGTATTGAGATTGCTGGATTATAAAATATACTTCTATTATTAAATTTCTCAAGTAATTCAATTCTGTTTTTAGTGACTCCATCCATCCACACACTAACAGTTTGAGGGACCCCATTTATCCCTCTCATACAGATATTTGTATTTATTTTTCACAGTGAACTATTCTGAATTAGTTCCATCTTTTAATTTAATTTACTAGGTGTATTTATTTTATTTTCCTTTAGATAAGACTTTTCCAGAAAATTGCAGTTTTAAGGAATCAGTGCTTATAAGCAAAGATAACCAAAAAAAAAAAAAAAAAGCTAGCATCTATGTTCTGAAAACTGGTTGTAAATGCCTGGCCCTCAGTCAGCAGCATCATTTCATTCCTGGGGTGTCGTATTGCAGGTAATCACATGCATAGCCAATTCAGTTGGTAAATTATAGTCCTAAGGAAACTACAGTCTATGCATTCTACTCTTAATGCTGTGGACAACAGCTTCATTTATATGGAGACTTTGACACCATGGAACAAGAATAAATATTTTTATTACATATTTATTTAAAAATTCATGATTACTCAAATATCCTTTCTAATAGATGTTGATATACAAAAGCCTACAACAGCTGGGCAGTGGTGGTGCATGCCTTTAATCCCAGCACTTGGGAGTCAGAGACAGGTGGATTTCTGAGTTCGAGGCCAGCTTGGTCTACAGAGTGAGTTCCAGGACAGCCAGGGCTATACAGAGAAACCCTGTCTCAAAAAAACAAAACAAAACAAAACAGCCTACAACGATGCCTTAAATATATGTTTTTAAAAAACTAAATAATCACTACTAAAAACTTTTGGTTCTATGTAAAATTCAACTTTGCCACTAAAAGTATTGTGATGTCAGATTTGGTTCCTCACAAAACCTTTTGTGAGAAACTAAAGACCTCACAAGGGCTGGGATGATGGCTCTGTGGGTAAAGAAAAGCCCATGTAAAAAGTGGAGGGAAAGAGCACTCTGCAGAGTTGGCCTCTGACCTCCACATGTGTGCTAGAGCATATCTGTACTCATACGTGCATCACGGATACACATGAACACAAAAATAAATAAAGTACAAATAAAATTAGCATGCGTTTCTGTCACATTCTTCTTTAAGCCTTTTTGATATGAATTCAAAATAACCTAAAATTAGCTGGAATCGTATATGAAGCCTTATATTTGGCCAATATGGTTATTTGTCAATAACTTTTCATTGTTTGTTTGTTTGTTTGTTTTTCAAGACAAGGTTTCTCTGTATAGCCTTCTTGACTAAACCTGTGTTAGAGATTTAGCACACTATTAGCAAGAAATTTAAACAAGGAAACTCAGGTCCAGAGGTTTAATTTAGAAATATTTCCTTTTTTTTTTAATTACTTTTTGTTAGATATTTTCTTTCTTTACATGTAAATTTCTCCTTTCCCAGGTTCCCCTCCAAAAAACAAACAAACAAACAAAAACAACAAGAACAAACTCCTTTTGCCTCCCCCCTCCCCATGCCTGCCACCCCACCCTCTCCCACTTATTGGCCCTGGCATTCCCCTACACTGGGGCACAGAACCTTCACAAGGCCAAGGTCCTTTCCTCCTATTGATGATCGAATTTGCGATCCTCTACTATACATATGCTGCCAGAACATTCAGTCCCACCCTGTATAGTCCTTGATTGGTGGTTGGGTCCCTGGGAGCTCTGAGGGTACTAGTTAGTAATTGTTGTTCATCCTAAGGGGCTGCAAACCCTTCAACTCCATAGACCCTTTCTCTAACTCCTTCATTGGGGACCATGTACTCAGTTCAATGGATGGCTGTGAGCCTCTACATCTGTATTAGTCAAGTATTTCTTTTATCAGAAAAAAACACCACCATGTATTGTTTTCACAGACAAATGATGACTCAAAGTTCCCACAAAATAAATGAAGATAGGTGTGGCAGATAGTGCAATCCGATGTCAGTCATGTGGTACAGATAAATGACTAAGGTCAAAAAGTGAATAATTTAAACAGAAATATATGTAAACAGAGCACACAAACTTTCAGAATAAGAATCATGCCTGTAGGTAGTTCTCTATACAGCTTACTCACAGCTTACAACTTGTACAACTAGAAGCTTCCATACAAACACTACTACAATAACATCAGGTGAAATGTTACAAGTTTGTCTCCAAGGCATCTGTAAGAGGATAGCTGACATATGCTATTCTAAGAAATGTTCTCTTCTAGACTGACTTTTCAACTTTAACCGAAAACATATCAAGCAGCATATGCTTTGCATCTGAGTCCCAGACTTTCAGGACATAGAAAGCATTCTTCAGTTTGGCCAGACTCTGTATCAAGGGGTACAGCTTCTTGGAAAGCTCACACAACTCAATGTTGCCAGAGAATGAGAATCCGCCATGAACATTGAGTAAAGATTGTCTTACTCCAAAGGATGCCAATACTCCCTTTCTCCACATTACCAGCATGTGTCAACACCAGCTCCACAGCTGAGTTAGCCATTCCCGACAAGTAATCAGTGAATGTGATGCTCAATCTCATATACAAGATGCCTATCTTGAGCTCCGGAGAAAGGTGTCTTGCTTTCTCTCCCCACTGTTTACTATAGTAATTATCAATTGTTTATTAATTTCTTTCACGCCGACTAATAAAGATGTTTTGACGAAGTATTGAAATATGTATATGTTCCCACAGCTCCGCAGTGACAGTGGAATAGAATAAATCATATCCTCTGATAATTCTTGGGATCAATTGGTTGTCTGATGTCAACCAATTTCACTTTTGATTCATGTGATATCTCCTCCCTATCAGGGCCACTGCAGCAATTATATAGAGGACAAAGTGGTCCTGTTGCTTTCATCAGTTTTATCCCAACTTGATTTCATGGGCCTTTCATGTTTGTTCGCCTTGTTTCTGGTTCTTTCTGTAATGACTTGAAGGCCAACATCACCAGTAACTACAAACCACCATCCTTCCTTTCTCTTCTTTGTTTATATGGGAAGCTGCCATGCTTCCTCTGCCTGGAACCTCCCCTCCTTCATGATTTATATTAGCAGGCCCTTCCCTCAAACAGGCAGAGGTCTTAGACTGAGGAGTGATGTGGGTCCAGAAAAAAAAGAGGGTTAGTCATTCATCTTGACTATTAGAAAGTATGGGACACTTAGAAGACCTCACAGATCACAGTCATGAACTTTGCAATAGTATCGTGTCAATACAAAGCCCAATTAATCCATAGGCAGGGTCAATGACAGTGTGTTGACATACAAATAACTACCATACACTTAGAAGCACACACATTATCACACCCTTGCTATGATCTGTACTTGATGGCTAACGGCGTTCGTGACCAAGGAAACTTAGGGAATGACTATAATAGGTGTGCCATCTGTAACGAGACCATCCATGTGCATTTAATGTGAAGAACATTGTTGGATCAACTCTTTATTTGGGTGTCACTACATAATAATTTCTTGCCCACCGTCCTCACTTATCTGAGAAAATGGAGGCTTTTTATATTTTAAGAAGGGTGCTCTAGTTCATTACCAGCACAGTACCAAGAAGACTAAGCCAACTTGTCACCAAGGAAGCCTGGCCACAACATATCTACACGCTGAAACTTTGCATGAGCCGAGCAGAAGCCAGTGATTCAACAGCAAAGAGGCTGAGTGGCTGACAAGTAGGATTTTAAAATGAACAATCACATCTGAAAAAAAAAAATGTACTTTCCAATGTTTGTCTACCATCCACTTCTGGGGGAAGCAAACCTCTACTTTGTGGATATGCCAAATAGGCATCCATGAACACAAGATGTTTCATAATCCAGTTCAATAATCAAAGGTGAAAATGGAGTATGTTGTACCGCATCTGTAAATTTTAGTAGGCTCAAAATATGTTCATGAAATATCTTTACTAATTTAGAAGATATATAAGCGTTTCTGAGAACACAGAGATACTAGGCAAGCTTCCTTTCCATCTTTTTCAGGTTTAATAAGACATGAAGTCAAATAATTAGACTTGCTTTTGTAACATTTTGAATTAATGATAGAAAATATATAACATGCCTACACACTGAAAAAGAAACTTCATGTACAGAATGCCTCCAGAGGCTGAGGGTCTCTATTTAAGTCTTTTTACAGATCTATAAGATCTATAAGCTGAACCATCTGCTGAATATCAGAGTACCAAGAAAATGACATACCATGTTCCTGTAAAATGCATCCCAAGAAAGGTGATCCTTAACTAAGAGCAAGGTGAATGGCTTTAGTCTGACAGGACAAGAGAATGAATAATTTCTAGCAGAAATTCAGACTGCCTTATAGAATCCTGCATCCCAGGTTTCTTGGAGAGAGCCCAGCCACTGAGCATTTACAGGCTAAACACATGATTTCCTTTCCTTTTTCCACTGTGTTTTGAAAGTTTAAGAGACGGGGCTTCATGTGGAATTCTCATGTCTTCACATTAAAGCAAGAAAAACAAGCTAGAAGACAGTTCCTCTGTCTTTGGCATCCAGGGGATCCAGAAATATTCCTGAGTGTCTTCATGAGTGCATCCTGATTCTTGTGTCTTCTCTTGGGTATTTTTCCTTCTGTTTGCCTTGTTTGACTCTAATGTGATAGTTGTATTTTACCTTATTATATTTTATTTTATCATATTTTAAAAATATGGTGGGAAGCAATAAAAGAAGATTCCTATTGTCAACCTCTGACTTCCAAAATCACACATATACACAAGCCTGTATACACAAACATACAGATATGTGTGACCCAGGCATAAATTTAACATATAGCTCTTTCTTTTAGTTTTATATGTGAGGAAATAGAGACACTAAAGTTCTTCTCACCCTTTGAAGCTCTACACTCAGAGCATGAATGTTTGCTTGTCTGAATAGCTTTCATTATTTTGTATAATAGTTCTTTCCAAGTTTTAGCTGTCTTAATCACAGATACAAAAATCAGAAATTTACCATTTCTTCATTACCAAGAAGTAGTTACCATTGAGGCAAATTAGAGGCTTCCAGACTGGACTTTAAAGTATTGAGCTACCAACTTGTTGTGGTTCTAAGACATTGAATATGCAGGGCTAGATATCCAAACTGTTGCTAAAAATTCTTTAGGTTTTCTACGTTATAAGCCACACCTCACCATTACTATTGGGCAATCAAGTTCAAGTATATTAAAATATGAGCTTCATGCATGTGCCAATTATTTTTAGCAATTGTTTTGGTGGTGCATTTTCTTAAGACAGAATTTTGGTATGCATCATAAGATAGCCTTGAACCCACCATATATCCCAGACTAGCCTTGAGATAGGAAGGGAATTCTTATACTCTATACTCCAAAATTGGAACAGCAGATGTGTGTCATTATGACCATCTACGGCCATTGCCATTGCTAGAACACATTAAGAATTCTGTGAACCTTGGAGAAACTAACATACTCCACTTTATCCTTGAGGAATACATTCAACAACACTCAATTGATCCTAGGATGTAGTGTGTTTCCTATGGTAATATACCATAAGAGACTAATTACTAAAAATGACTAATATCAAAAGAATAATATAAATGTGGTTTTTATCCCCCTTGACTTTTTCTTTCAACTCTTCATCTCTCCTTTTGTAATGTTCTTACTCTTTGAGTTAGCCTTCTGTCAATATTAAAATATGACAGAAAAATTATCTTAAAGTAGGATTTTTGAATGCTCCAAAATCCTGAATATTGTTCATTTAGGCCCTCATATCGAGTTTTAATCTTTCAGTGAATAGAACCCATTCTTGTGAAAGAGGAGCCATGTGTTCTGCATCCTCCATAAATAGAATTTATCCTTATGTTTAGTACAAATCCTTGGGCCTTGAGCTCTGTTTGTCAGCCAATGGAATTTATTCTTATCAAAAAAGGTCACAGGTATCTTACTACTTGCAAAGGAATTAGTATATAACCATCCCTGAAGCTTTGCCATGAGAATTCTCACATGGAAACTCTTTTCCCCCAAAGTTTTCTTGTGTTTAAATGTGTAAAAAAGAAATTAAACCACAGGGTCATACTATCTAGAAGTTTTGATCCAATCTCAGTGACCAAGTCCAGCTGTCACAAGTTCTCATGCTTACCTACCTTTTCATAGTTCATTTTCCTGCTGAGAGATATTCCTACAGAAATGCCTGCCCCCCCAAGACCAAGAGCACATGCCAAGAAAAGGGACCATGACAGTGGGCTGAGAGCCCTCCCAACTCAAGATAATATCCTACAGAGGTTAATCTGATAAGGTTAATTCCTCAACTGAGGTTCTATTTTCCCAAGTGACTCTAGTTTTGGTCAAGTTGACAAAAAGCTAGCATCACACATGTCCTAAGTCATGTCACCAGTATTGAATCCCTTAGCAAGGCCCACTGGAGCCAGGTAGCAAATTCCACACTGCAGTGGACTGACAGTAGATGTCATGAAAGCGAAAGATGAGATTCTTGTGTTCATTAACTGATTGACACTATTTGGGACACTAGACAAAGCTCTGTGGTCCATCTCTACAGAGCAATTAAAAGTTGGAACAGAGCATAGCGGTAAAGCTAAAAAATTGACTAAAGTGTAAAATTGGTTAAAGTGTAAAACTAAGGAGACAGCAGGGGAACCAGATTAATTACTCCAGATACTAGAAAATTCTGTGGTAATATGGTGACTGTCCTTGTCAGTATTCCTCCTCCCTCGCCACTTAGCCACTGTTACCATAGAGATTATAGCTGAAGTAAATGAATTCATAGTACTTCAGAAATCTCCAATAGGTAACTGGAGAGTGAGGAGCTGGAAACTGTGTGTTTCCTGCATTTGCTCCTAAAGATCTTTTTAAATCAGTCATCTATTCTAGATGGACTACAGTCAATTTCATTTTATGTCTGGATTTTAGACAAAATAGTTGCTTGTTACTTTTTTTTTTCTTAGCAAGGGTCATAGACCTCTCTGAGAATCTTGCAAAAGCTCCCATTTGTCTCAGAAAAAAAAATATGCATATGTCCACATAGATTCTGAAAGTGTTTTAAAGATCTGGATGTGTAATTCTGCAAGGTGCTCCAGGATGCTCAGGTAAAAGCATCCAAATTCTGCATGTTCATCTCCCATGACCTCTAACCTCTGGAATCAGGCTGGAATCCCTGAGCTGTCATTCTTCCTGCTCTGTATCTCACCTGGATACTAGCTGTAACCGTTCATTCTGCTGGGGCAAGAATAGGACACAACATCCTTGTCAAAACAAGCACAAACCTTTTACTGTTTTAGCAAAGACAGTCTTTAACATTTTATGTCCCTAGATTAAAGATGCATGCTCAGGAAAGCAGGAAACCATAACTGCACACACACTCCATGTGTCCTATATCAGGAGCCAAACTCAGCAAGTGCATAGGCACCAGAAAGAAGGCCATTTGCCTGCCTTAAATTAGCATGGCCAAGTATATTGAGGCAGAAGCAATTTTTAAATTGTAAACCAGGATGTGTCTGAGTTAGGGTTTTACTACTGTGAAGCGACACTAGGGCCACAGCGACTCTTATAAAGGAAAACATTTAGTTGGAGCTAGCTTTCATTTTCAGAGGTTTAGTATGTTGTGACCATGGCAGGAAACATGGCAAAGTACAGGCAGATATATGGTCCTGGTGAAGGGGCTGAGACTTCCACATCTTGATCCACAGGCAGCACAAGGAGACTGTGTGCTACACTGAGCATAGCCTGAGCATAGATGACCTCAAAGCCTGCTCCGACAGTGACATACCTCCTCCAACAAGGCCACACCTACTCCAACAAGGCCGCACTTCCTTATAATGCCACTTCCTATGGCCAAACATTCAAACACATGAGTCTACGTAGGCTGTTTCTGCTTAAACCATCACAGGACAGCACAAATTCACTTTAACCATCTGAATGTAGAGCATTAAATCTGAAGATTATGAAACTTCAAGGCTTTTCGTTTGAATTTTGTAGCCTGTGCGAGGCACCTAAAAACCTTTTTTAATGAACCTTCCATACCAATCATTGTAATCAAATTGAAGAAAAAGTTATCTAAGAATGCTAACTTCTCTATCTTTAGAGTACCTCCATTGACCATCAGTGATGAGGTAGTTAATGTCTGAGGGGCGCTCTACAAAGCCACAAAGAGATGTGACAGCAATGCATCAAATAGCACACGGGTATCACTGCCCAGGTCTATGGCTCAGAGCAAATTGCTTCATACCTTTCAAAGTTTATTTCCTCTTCATGTAAAACTGAGAGAGGGATAACTCTCATTTTATAAAGTTCTTACAAATAATAAATGAAAGACAACAGGAAACGTTCTCTAAAATGTGTCAGGCACATCCCAAGCACTCAACAATGTTATTGTTGAGTAATATTTTCTTACAAAAGTCCAAAGTTTCTTCCCCTTGATGGCACTTTTGGAGAGGTGAGGGCAGTGTTGACATCATACATTTTGAAAACAAAGTTACATTGAGGTTAAATAACTGTTATTAATCACTTTCTGCTGCTTCTCTGAAGCAAATGACAAAAAAAAAAATCAAGAACAACCAAAAGCAACCAGTGGGAAAGTTTATCTTAGTTTGTGATTCCTTCTTCAAAGTTCATATTGGAGGACTAAGGATAACTGCAGGTGGCCAGAGGAGGAGACTGAGAAATCACATCTTCAACCACACACAGAAAGCTGAGAGAGTAGACTGGAAATAGAGTAAGGCTATACATTCCCAAAGTGTTCCATTAATTGACTTCCTTCCTGCATCAAGGCTCCACCTCCTAAGTGTTCCACAACTCCCCAAACAATGCCACCAACTGGGAACCCAGTGTTTACTTGGATGAGCCCATGGGGGACACTTCTCATTCAAACCACTTTAGCCAATCAGAGGGTAAGTGTTATGGTGGGAAGCTCCTATTTCCTTCGCTTTACATACTATGTTGAGTCATAGACTCATTTTTCATTAAAAAAAATCATTTTATAGTTACTACCGTCATTTTGCTTGCCAACGTTTTCTTACCATTAGGTTTCATTTTTAAGTTTAGATAATGTCTAGTTGCTATTTTTTCTATGTTTTTCTATGTGAGAACAAAGTATGAAGGAAAATGACACTCATGAAAATTTAAAGAAATAACCTTACTGTTTATTAAGTACTTTAATAAGCCATCTTCTTAGAAGACAGCCCCCAAGACATAGCTTTCATACCTAGATAACCTCCAACTATGTGGGTTTATCCTTACCCACATAAAATCAATTGTAAGGGCTCTTCAAGACCATAAGGATGGGGACTGAAATATGGGGTCCTGGAGCTCAGTGCCATTCTAGAGACAAGGACTCAAACACAAAGCATTGAATCTAGCACCATCTCCACAATCCTGCAGATGAGAAAATGCTTACATCTACATAGTGAATTTTATTTTCAAAGCAGTGTTCCAAACGTCAGATCTTAGGTCTTTCATGGTAAATGTATCTTTATCTCACGACATGCTTTCATTTATGACACAGCTGGATCACATGTCTCATTCTTGTCAACAGAGTACGTATTAAAACTAAGTATACAGATACGTGAAACACACCTTTGGTCTATGAACAGTAATGTGTACTAGGTTGATACTTTTGGTCTTGTCTGTTTTTCACCTCACGGCTAGTTTATTAGTTAGAATGGAAGCATCCAAGACATATTTGGTACATGATGGTTAAATATGTTTTATCTGAGATAATAAGAAGTAAATGACATACACACAGTGTCTGCCTGCCTGTTCTTTCTCATCTCCAGTAAAGTCACCCTGTCACATGTACTGGCTCTATCAGTCAGGAGGACTGATTGATGGTCCTCAATCAGAAGGTCCCAAGGACGCCACTTCAGAAAACTGCACCAAAACCAGGGTTTGATTTAATGATTTCAGGCTTGTGACTTATCAGGCTGCCTCCTCTCCTGCACTTCAGTGAGACAGTAGAATGTGCTTTTGGTTGAATTCTACCCTTGTTAAGCAGAATATTTTTTAAGCTTCCCCTTTAATTTTGTATCATTACAGGAAAAAAAAAATCAAGAGACAAATATAAATATCAAATAGCCTCTCTAGTACCCCTGGACAGTGCTCTTTTGAAAGAATTTCAACTAATTCCATGTTTAAAAAATGTAGTATAAAAATGGACTATCTGCCAGGCGGTGGTGGCACACGCCTTTGATACCAGCACTTGGGAGGCAGAGGCAGGCGGATTTCTGAGTTTGAGGCCAGCCTGGTCTACAGAGTGAGTTCCAGGACAGCCAGGGCTACTCAGAGAAACTCTGTCTCGAAAAACCAAAAAAAAAAAAAAAAAAAAAAAGGGCTATCTGATGAAAGTGGATACTAGGGTCAACTAAGCAAAGAATTATTCAAGATATTTTCTCTATGGTCCCTGATGTGCTGCTTCAAACACTCATAATAATAAGACTTTCATTTGGGCACTGAAGATATTCATCCAACCATGTCTTTTGTGGAGACATCAAAAAATATTGCAGTAGAAGAACATTGGGCTCCACTAAACCTCTCAATATCATGGAATACTACTAGCAAAGAAAGTGGCCCAAAGCAGGGAGGTGCAGAGGAGCAAAGCTCTTTTCTCTCTCCATTTCCACTCCCTCCGTTCTAGTCTAAGTTCCTGTCATCTTTAATCTTGCAAGTCAGTCAGGCTTCTGGGTGTATTATCCTCCAATTTCTGAACTTCTGATTTATTTGTGCAACTGGCAAACAGAGTGATGCATGGGAAAGACAAGCCTGACCATACCATTATCAGACTTAAATCGATCAGAGTATCTCTGAGCACAAGTCTCTATCCCTGACATTGAGATCTCTCTTCTCCCACAGGCACCTGGAAATCTCATTAACCACTCCCAAGTGAAACAGAAGTCGATTTCTAGGAACACCTTGCTAAGCCCTTCAGTCTTTATGACTCGGGTAACACTATTAAGAATTATGGCTTCTGGAGCTGGAGAGGTGGCCCAGTGGTTAAGAGCACTGGATGCTCTTCCAGAGGTCCTGTGTTCAATTCCCAGCAACCCCATGGTGGCTCACAACCATCTGTAATGGGCTCTGATGCCCTTGTCTGTCATGCAGGCATACATGCAGATAGTGCACTCACATAAATACATACATAAACAAATCTTTTAAAATGAATTACAGTTTCTAATCTGTTGCAAAATTCTTCTGTGTGAAATGATTTGAATATGTCTTTTAACCTGCATATAGATTTATAGCATATTCCCCTCACCCCTTTGGAAATTAAACTAAAGCTTGTATTGGCTAAGGAACTTGCCCAACTTGGTTGTAAGTGTTCAAGGAAAACTTCAGACTCAGACCTGCTTAAGTCTAAAACACAGACTGAGAACCATGATGTGATGGTCACTGAGTGTTGGAGAACTCTGCTACAAAGGTCACAGTCTACCATGTCTGGAGAGCTCTCTGAGCTGGGCACAAAATGGAGGGCTTCCTTTCTCAGCAGGACTTCGCTTCCTGTGCCTAACCTTACTGGAGAGTGTCTCTGAGCACAGATGCCTGACCTCACCTGAAGAATGACTCTGAGCAGAGTTCTCCACAAGTGCCCTAGCTTCCCACCCGCAAGCACCATGATTAGGCAATGTGTTATGTTCAATCACTCCTATCCACCTGAATCCTGAAGAGCCTTTATATACTCTATTCCTGGAATGATAAAATGGAGCCACTTCACTGAAGCTTTCTCCGGAGGTCCTTCTGGTCACCATGACCCCTGAGGAGAATGGAGACGCACAACTGGATACACAGAAATATATTTAAAAGAAGAAAGTTTAAGGTGCCTGCTATTATTCCAGCAAATCCAAGTTTGGTTTACAGCACCCATATCAGGCACCTCCTGACTACCTATAAATACAATGCCATGGAATCCAGTGCCCTATTCTGGTCTCTGGGAACACCTGTCAACAAAAGACAGGTATAGACACATGTGAACTGGAATACATTTGTGCGGTCACTACACACACACACACACACACACACACACACACACACACACACACACACAAACACACACAGGTGCAAATAAAAGTGAAAAAATCTTACAAATCAAACTCATCTGTATTAGCATCAGGGCATCCAAAGCATGGGCGGGTCTCAGAGACCTGTTGCCAGGGCAACAGCTGCCATATTCCCAGAATCCATTGGGCTCACCTCCCACATTTACCTGCGGCCAGTATGTCAAAACCCATATATATATGTAACATTCCTCCATCTCTCTGTCTCCCTCCTCTCTTTCTGCGCTACTTCCCCCCCCCCCCCCCACAATTAATCCTCTTACACGTGGAACTGTTTGGGCCTAGTGTGGTATGTTCTGACACAACCCACTGTTCTAACACCTCCTTTTTGCTGCAGACCTGTCTCCACGCCACTGAAAACCCAAACTGCTGCCTCAGTTTCTCCTCCTCACCAGAATGCCCCAGAACCTGCTAGCTCTACCTCTCCAGACCCCTCCCCTTCTTCTGTGTCAGCTGTGGGCCACTCCAAGCATCGCACATTGGCAGCTACCTTCACTCCTCTTGTGGGCAATTTATATCAATAACAATTGGCTCTGTGTTCATTGTATAGATAGACATTTTGTGGGGTGAGAATTCACTGATATAAATCTAACTGATAAATTACCAAAAAAAAAAAAAATCACATCATTCTAAAGAAAATGAATAGAACTGGATATGGATGCTAAACAAAGTAAGCCAGATTTGGAAAGACTGAATTCAAAGTTTTCTCATCAATATGAAATCTACACTAGATTTAAAAAAATTAGGAGATACTTAGGAATAGTAAAAGAACTAAGGAGAGAAAAGAAATGGAAATAGGAAGGTGAATGTTGTAGGCATGTATGAAATGTCAGAATAAACTCCATTTATTTTCAAAATTAAAAAATAATTGTAATATAAATAGTAATGGACACAGAAAATGCTCAACCTTACTATAAGACAAATGACAATCTAACTACATTGAGATTCTAACTCATTCTATTCAGAATGTCAATTATTAAGAAAACAAATGTTTCCCCAGTGAAGGAGCTAGAGAAAGGACCCAAGGATCTGAAGGGTTTGCAGCCCCTTAGGAAGAACAACAATATGAACTAACTAGTACCCTCAGAGCTCGCAGGGACTAAACCACCAACCAAAGAGTACACATGGTGGGACTCATGGCTCCAGCTGCATATGTAGCAGAGGATGTCATCAATGGGAGGAGAGGTCCTTGGTCCTGTGAAAGTTCTATGCCCCAGTGTTGGGGAATGCCAGGGCCAGGAAGCAGGAGAGGGTGGGTTGGTGAGCAGGGAGGAGGGAACAGGTTTGTTTTTTTTTTTTTTTCCTGGAGGGAAAACTGGGAAAGGAGATATTTGAAATGTAAATAAAGAAAATATCTAATAAAAAAAAAGAAAAAGAAAACAAATGTTGGTGATGATGTGGACAAAAGGAAGCCCTAACATAGCTGGTTAGAATGCAAACAATTCCAACCACTGCAGAAAACAATGTGGAGTTTTCTCAAGACACTATCATCTCTCCGATCCAGCTGTACCACTCCTGGACATTTACCCAAACAACTACACTTCGATATATCACAGAGATACCTGAACATTAAGGATTATTGCAACACTATTCACAATAACTAAGTTATATAGCCAACTGAGGATTCAAAAGCAAAGAAATTGATAAAGAAAATATGGTGTGTGTGTGTGTGTGTGTGTGAATTCAAGAATTCTGGAATTGTGAGTTCTAAAAAAAAATAGAAATATTATAATTTCATTTTAACCTCTAGTTTGGGATGTGGGGCTTCTTTGGACTGTCCTCAGCAGCTGACTACGATTTGCCCCATGCTCTAGGAGAAGCATGATTCTGCCAAATGCAGAGAATTTTAGCAATTGTGTGACATCTGGATTTCTGGGAACCTTTCAGAGGGTAAACATATCCTAGGGACCTGCGAGGCATGATGGGTTGGTCATTTAGGAGGTTGTTTGTGGTGTGTTAGTAGCTGTGGTCAAAAAGAAACAAAATGAAATAAATTAGATTGGGGGATTTTCCTAATTCTTTTCTCTGATCTATCTTCCTATCTATTGTTAGGTTTAAAACAGGGCTGGGGGTGAGAAGAGAGGTTTAAAAGAAGAGAAAACAAAGAACTAACAAAGTAGCAAAGACCAGCTACATATATGATGTGTATGTGCATGTGTATGCATATACACATCTATACAGAGGCAGGTAAATAGCAACAAAGAATAACAAAGTTTTATCATTCACAAAAGAAAATGAATAAAGTATATACATATGCTCATATTTAGTGAATTCAGTCAGCCTCAGAAAAACATCATGGTATTTCTCATTTGTAACTCATAGATTTTACACAGAAACATAAAACCATATATGTATATATACATAAAAGCAAAAGCTAGTGATATAAGGGAAAATCAGAGCAACAATTGGGAAGAGTAGGATCAGCACACAATGTATGTTTATATGAAAATATTCTTATATAACACTGTGTCATAATACCAATGAAAAAAATACATTTTTTATAGTTGGTCCCATTTATGTTCTAGATCAAAAAGTAATGACTCTACCCAATTCAAAACTGCCTTTGACTCTTACTAGCTATATTTGATAACTTATACTCACTTTTTCCCTGGAAACACATAGATAAAATAACAATATTATTCCTAAGTCATCTGCTGGAAGGATCAAATCAGTTTACCACACCCACAGTCTTTAGAACGATATATGGCCCAGGAATGGTCAACATTAATTCTATGTATGATGTGCATACATTCCCTATCCTTTCTTCTTATAAACCTGTAAATATATTTTTAATTCCCCCACGTAGAACTTGACTAGATCAATAGTATGCTATGCACCCATTGTGAATTCTTTTGGAATGGAGAATGGAATATCTCATTACATTATGAAGACTCCTTTCAATCATAAATTTATTCAGTGTTGAAGTTCATGGGCTAGGAGAATTCTTGGCATGCAATATATACGCAATACATGTTTCTTTGTATTATACAGGGCCTGGTGGAATGATAAATATGAAAGAACAGGGATACTCAGAAGAACTAATGAAGATACTAGGCATTTCAGGGAGGAATCTGTTTTTAAAATCACACCAGAGAGAGACAGAGAGACAGACACAGAGAGAGACAGACACAGAGACAGAGACAGAGGGACAGAGAGACAGAGACACAGAGACAGAAAATATAACTTTTTTCCTACTTCACAGTTTGATTTGGCATGGTCTGAGAGCTTCTCATCTCATCCCCTTGGTAACATCCCTGGTTTTCAAAACATGGCTGTTTATAACAGAATGTTTGCTAGCTGTCAGGTTGAATCAAAATAAATATCCACCTAGAATGAAGACAAGACATTAGAATGATTTACCAAGAACACGTCAAAATACCATCTAAAGGATGCTTGAGGATAAATGATTTTGGCAGGAGAAGAAACATTTCCGTAACTTTGCACTTATTTTCTCTCTACTGTATTCTCTCGTTTATGAAGAATACTCTAATTTCAGTAAAATACACCCACTCCCACCTTCTTCTTCTGGCTATAGCTGTTTGCTACAAGTACATGTTCCAAAGAATGTTCATTTGACTCCAAATTTGAAGCAGTACCTTGGAACAAAGAGGCTGAAGAAATCAATGAGCGTAATGGCCACATTAATAAGAACAAGAACTTTAGAGAAAAGAACTGTGACACTTAATATAAGCTGTTCAAAGTAAAGGAAGATGTAGATGCCTTTAAAAGTTCCACTAAGCATGCAAGCGAACAAATGGGAGGAAGGCTGGATCCGTCAGGAAACAGAAATCTAACTGCCCCCAGCCATCTTCCTACCAAGCTACACGCATGAAGCCAGAACTTTGTCAAACCTTCTTAGGAGGTTTATAGTGACAGGAGCGTGTCATTCAGAGTAAATACTGCATTTGCTGATCTTCTCCAGGGCAAAGCACTGGGAGTACATAAACAAATGTCACTTTATCCATTTAGCAAGATTTTTCACTTGAGTAAAATGAGGTGAAAGGCAGCTCACACTGTGATTATAAAGACATCTGAGGTGATCCAGGTGTGTGACTAAGTCTAGTCACTGGAAAGAAGAAAAAGATTCTGATTTATATAATTTTCCAATTGCCTTTTAAACAAGATACTACTTAAATGCAAAGCTACAGGCTAGCACCAGCCAACACCTGCATACCTCTGCTCCTTACACCTGAAGCAAGTAATTGCCTCCTTCCCTGAATCAGAGCTGAAGTAGTTATCAGATGGTGTCTAGCCTAACCGTTCTACCCAGCAATAAACCACAAAGGAAAGCATGTAACTGATAAAACACTCCATCTTAGGACTGGGCCAGAGCCTGGACAGTGCACTGGGGGTCTCAATACAAAAGAGAACAGGACACTGGCTGCTGCGCTGTACTCTGCATGCGGCCATCCACCATCTCAAGCTGTAACAGTAGACCCAGTAGCTAGGAGTAGGTGCAGGTTCTATCTTGGTTTCCCTCCTCCTCCTTGTTCCCATTGACCATGCTGCCAAATCCAGAACTGTCACTCCACTGCTCTATCATTGGAAGAAGGAGGAGGTGTCTAAAAAGACCAGTACAATAATTTCATTCCACCTCTTCACAATCCTGCCCAGAATCAAGGTTATGTAAAATTGACCAATAGGGCCAAGAAGGCTTTAATGAGGTCCTCATGAACCATATTTCAGGGAAGTATTTTTCTTTGTTAATGGGCTTTTCCTGCCACAGTTAAGCAACGCCCTACTTTTGAAAACATGCTAACAACACTCACCACTGTATGGTTTCCTGGGTAAAGATTAACTAATATTGTCTCCATTGTGACAAGCTTTCTATTTGTGGCTTGAGACAGATGGACCTAGTTCTGTGTGTGCCTCCACTGCAACCGCTCTGCTGTGAAATTCTTTCAGTTGTGGAGAAAACAATCCAGGGCAAGACTAGTCCATGGTTTATATTTCCTTATCTCACCAGTGTCTAAATTATATCCCACAGTTGCAAGCATATAATGGAATGGAAGGTCTTATTTCTTCCTAATCATGTATTTTGCTGCATCTGGGTAGACATGAAAATCTACTTCCGGTACTGTGGATTTTTCTAATCTCTAATGGAAAGTACATGGTAAACTCCATAAAATAAATATCAGGCTAAATATCTCCAGAAAATGAAGTTGCTTTTTAAATTCAGGTGCCTAAGTGACAGCTCATCAGATACCTTCCAATGGACAGGGGCCTTTCTCCCAATGTTTTTTTGTTTTTTGTTTTTTGTTTTGTTTATTTTTTTTTAATTTTGGTGAAGCATATTCCCCAAACCCAGGAGCAGTAAGAATCTCTCTTCAATCAAGAGACCACTGGATGATCACACAAAATATGGGTTCATTGGTGTTTTGTCTTGTCCATACCTGCCAATGTTCTCAGTCTGTCTTAAGTCTCTTTTCATATCACATAAACATATGTTTTTATTTCTCAGTTTATGTGTTTTGGTCTTTCCTTCTGGCTGGTTCTGTGTCAACTTCACACAAGCTAGAGTCATCAGAGAGGAAGGAGCTTCAGTTGAGGAAAAACCTCCATGAGATCCAGTCATGAGGTGTTTCCTTAATGAGTGATCAAAGAGAGTAGGCCCAGCCCATTGTGCATGGCACCAGCTCTGAGCAGATAGTCCTGGGGACTATAAAGAAAAAAAAAAGCTGCCTGAAGAAGCCATGGGAAACAAGCCAGAAAGCAGCATCCATCCATGGCCTCTGTGCCAACTCCTGCCTTCAGGTTCCAGCCCTGTTTGAGTTCCTGCCCTGATTTCCTCTAATGATGGGCTATGATCAGGAAGTGTAAGCTAAATAAACCCTGCCCTGCACAACTTGCTTTTTGGTCATGGAGTTTTGTTGCAGTGCTAGAAATCCTGGTTAAGAATCCCTCGCTAAAGTGCATACTTGAGAGGGCAATGACCATGGTGGTTTCAAGAATTTCTTTGTGCACCCAGAACAGGATTTGTGCACCAGAATAGTGATTGCCTAAAGAACCTGTTTGTACTTTTACATTTTATATTTAAGTAAGTTGTCTGCCTAGTAGTTTGGCCTATCCTTTACCCTATTCCTACTTTTTGCTGTCACTTCTCTAATCCATAGACATTAGAACTAGATCCATTTGGTCCTAAAAGGGAACAGACGCAGCTACAGATTCCAGGAGGGAAACCGTCATGGACGCAGTCATCATCAGAAAGCTTCACCCGAGGGGGTGAAGGTAAACAGCTCCTCTCAGAAAAAGATCAGGACAGAATCCAAGAAGACAGTAAAAGAGAGGTCTGGGAAGCCTGGAGCTTCCAAAATTCTGCCTTTGAAACAGTAGCAAAGGATACATCCCATTATTGGAACTATGAAAACTCAGTGTGATGAGTCCCAACTGCAGTCCTAGCATGTAAAAGATGGAGGCAGAGAGCTTAAGAATTCAAGGTTACCTTCATGTACATAGTAAGCTTGAAACCAACCATGGTGCATTATACCCTATTCAAAAACAAAATCAAAAACAAAAATGGGTAAGGGGAGAGTTAGAGATTATGAAGAAGCTTTTTGGAAGACCACTACTCTGTAAGTTACTTACAAAACACAATAAAAAGAGGAAGGAGTTTGAACAGAGTTATCTGAATGGGTAGCTAATCCGGCTCCTAGAAGCGATATGTGATAAGTTGCTTACTAGACAGAAGTCCCAGTGAGAAGTGTGGGACACCTTTATATGAGTTGTTAGCAAATCCCAGAAGCCCCTAAAACAAGTACAGGGTACTGCCATTGCTCTTGGCTGACCACCAGAATTTGACAGTAAGACCCTATTTATTTCTGAGGACCCAATATATTTTGGTTATAGGATATAGAGAAATCCTGTGCATATACAAACAATTTTCTTCTATAATACTATCTTCTCCTGTCAGCTTGACCTAGTCATCTGAGAGAGATGGGTCTACTATAATCAACCTCAGCTTGACCTAGTCATCTGAGAGAGATGGGTCTACTATAATCAACCTCATTTTAGGACAAGAATATGGAGCTGATGTGGAACCTCAGACCTGTATCCATATGAATGTATGAATTAAGTCCCATGATTATCTGGTTTGCGGTTGCGATAATTTTTTTTTCTTTTCAACTTTTCTTCTTTTTGTTTCTTTGCTTTGCTTTTTTTCTGAAAGAAGCATAGCTTGCCTCCTGCAGTGTGGAAGGTTTCCTACCTAGTGCTTCAGTGTCATGTCTCCATAAGTAGCCAGGTCCCCAGAATCTGAGGACCAGGCTTGCACACGTGACCATAAGAGGAAAATGTCTCAGGAGCATGGAAAGATGAGCTAACACATTAACTGGCTACTGTAATGTTTAATTCAACTTTCTGCTGAGGAAAAGTTGAGCAACAGAGCTAAGAGCATTGGTGCCTAGGATCCAGTTCTTTTTTTTTTTTTTTTTTTTTTTTTTTTTTTTTTTTTTTTTTT